>SRPY01000129.1:0-57936 GCA_018360145.1 Claviceps africana
ACGATTTTCGTTTTTTTTTTTTTTTCTCGGATCCCCGTGGGATGCTCGAGTATACCAAGCGATTCACAACAGCTAGGTTTATAAAGGCCTTGGTTCCTGGTCCTTCCTTGTCCTTCTCGTTCTTCCATCAGCCCATCCATTTTTCCACCATCCTAAATTGAATATACTCAAAAGCCCCTCACTCAATCTCGGTCCACCATGGTCAAGCTCCCATCCCTCTGCCTGGCCGTTCTGCCCGTGTTTCTCCCCGTGGCCACGGCTGGGGACTGCACTGCAGGGCTGGTCTACTGCGGTTCTACCCTCTTGCAATATGGTGAGTTAGCCAGACCATGAGAAGAAGCTCCCAGGAATTTCAAGGGAATAACACTTCACCCTAGGCGACTACCAGCAGAGGATCGATAGAGCCGTTGGTCCTAATCCGCCCAACTACTTTCAGTACAAGGAGAGATCCCTGTTCCAATGCTTGGGTGGCGGCAACATTCAGTATATCAAGACTTGCGGCTGGAGCTGTGGGGATGGGGGCGCCGGTCATGACGATTCTTGCTTTCCTTAGGAGGTATACTCGAGGTTGTGGCACTCTCGTGGCATAAAATCTTTATTTTTGATCAAAGGAGGACACGGACATGGAACAGTCAGTATGAAGTATTGCGAATAAAGTAGGGAGGGATCCTTCCCTTTCCATGCCCGTCTAGACTTGACTGCCACAAGACACGTCTTCCGCGCGAGCTCGTGTACGTGCCTTGCACAACTCAAAACAATACCAAATACCCCGTGTGACTGGCCCTTGAAGAATCTGATGTTTGTTGTTCCAATTTTGCTAAGGGCTTCATCTCAAAGCGAAAATAATAATGCCAGGGCTTCGAAAAAAAAAAAAAAAAGAGACAAGACGTAGAGAAAACGTAAGCAAGCAACTTGAGTGTGAAAGGCAAAACGCACAAGTCTTGATCCTCAATAGAGGCTCTTTCTTATGCCCCTTGATCGGCGTCGCCATTTGGCGGCACGCACTTCCGCCACGGTGCCCTGGACCTGACGTGAAAACCAACATATCCGGGCCTTCCAGGATCCTTCAAGTGGCAACGGCCCTGCGTGAACTGAAGGAGAAGATGATCTACCGACCAGCGCCCCAAGCCCACACCGCGACAGCAACCCCCGTCGCGATAATCGCGGCCAGCAAAGCCGCCGCAGGCATCAGGGCGCCCAGCATGCCGATGCTGGTCAGAGTCGCGAATATGCCTCCAGCTGGCGTGAAACCTCCATACATGTAGGACTGAAACGCAGCAGCGAGCGTGCCTGTGTTTCGAAATCAGCGCCCACGCGCCGCCGGCTCTTGCCTGCTCCACGGAACCGAAGGACGCGAGGACAAAAGAGGGGGAAAAGGAACAAAGGTGAAAAGAGGAGGAGGAGGAGGAGGTGGAGGAGGAGGAAGAAGAAGAACGCACCCGCACCGATACCAACGGGTCCGAAGCCCAAACAGAGAATGAGCGTGCAAACAGCCGTAAACGTAATGGCCCACGCGAGAATCACGGCGAGCACATCTTGTCAAGTCCCGATTAGCAAAAACATGGCTAGGTGGGCAACACCGGTTGTGACAAGGGCCAATTTATGAGGGGCTTGGAATGCGAAGATTTAATTTAAACAATAATTGACTTTAGCTTACTTAGGGGGGCTTAGAGGATTCTAAAGGTTTAGGTTCCCTTTAAGGGTCCTAAAAGCTGCGGAAATCTTATATATATAAGTTATAAATAGGGATGCCTAAGGTGGAAGGTACCTATTATATAGTGGTGCCTAAAGTTAGCTAAGCGCTACCTTTATATATATAATATAATCCCTTCCCTTTAAAAGAGCTTACCTTAAGTGTTTATAATGCTTATAAAGTAGTGTTATAAACCTTTAGATTATAAGGCTTACTTAGGTTATTAATTATAAATTAGCGGAGTAAAGCTTTAGCTTTATCTTTAATAAAGTGTTTATATAGTTCTGTTACGCGCTAGATACGGCACGTAAAGCGTAGGCATTCGCAACTTATAGAATGCGTTATAAATAATTATAAGAGGAATTATAAAAGAGAATATATATAAGTTATAAATAGGTATATAGTTATATATAGTAATAAAGTTATTTTCCTACTTATATTCTTAGAAATCCTCCTTTTATATATAGAATTCCGTTATATAATAGGTTTAAGGTATATAAGAGATAAGTCTATTTTAAACTATTTATAAGTAGAAAGAAAATTATAAAACTATATATTATAGTAAACACTAGCTAGTTTATATATTAAGTAAAATAAAAATAGGAAATTATAGAAAACTATATATTATAGTAAATACTAGCTATTTCTATATATTAAAGAAAAGAAAATTAATATATAGTATTATATATACCTTAAAAATCTTATTAAATAAAATAAAGAAGTGAGGTATAAAGCGTAAAATATATAATTAACCTATAAAAGAAAACAGCAATATTCTCTATTTTTATAGTGTACTATATAGACTTTTATATACTCTTTTTAAAGATAAATAGAAATATAAAGGGAGATATTATATAAAAGTAAAGTTATAACCACTACCTCTTTTATACTATATCTATAATTATTATAGTATAGTTAAGGGCATTAATAGATTAGTACTTTATAAGAAAAATAATTATTATATAAGAAGGTTTTCTTTTTCTTTTATATTAAAAAAGGTATTATCTTCTTTATCTTTATTAGTAGAGGTATCTTTAAATATAGTGTGTTCTATATTATAAACACTATATTCTATATAGCTAAAAATATCCTATTCTTTAAGTTCTATTAGTTCCGCTACTTAAAGCTATTTATTAATATTAAGGTCTATTATAGAGTATTTAAAGTCTTCTTTAAAACCTATTTAAATATTATAGTTTATTAAATATAGGCTATATAGGTAAATAATTAATAAGCTTATCCCTTAGGAATAATTAAAATACTTAGTGTAGTTATATTTATAAAGGTTAATGCTAAAAATCCTCTTAACTTTTATAAATAAATAGCTTAAAACTAAGGGAATAACTAGTAATTTATATATATAGTATATAATTTCTATATAGAGTTACTTATAATTCTATTACTATTTAATAGCTACTATATAGATAATATACTTTTTATAGGTATTAATTACCTTTAAGGTGTTAATACTTACTATATAGAGGCTGTAATTAATTTACTCTTTAATAAACTAAAGGGCTTATTTACCTATACTATAAATTATATAAAATTACAATTTAGTTTAGGATCCTTAGTAAGTAAGTAGAGAATTAGTGTAGAATAGTAGATATTTATAAAAAGGAGTGTTATCTATAATTTAATTAATAGCGTTCTAAAATTCTATAAGGGTAAGTCGCTAGATCTATTTATATATAAAGTAATTATTTAGAAAACAAAAGTAGATTTATATAAATATTATTATTTTAAATATATTACACTTATATTTAAGGAAACCTTACTTTATTTAAAGTAATCTTAATTTACTACTTTCTATACTTATAGCTTTAAAGTATTTATAGAAGTATAAATATATTTAGTAGTTATCGCTTTCTTTAATAAGTTCCTTTAAAATATAGTAGTTAATATATTTCATAAAGCTATTAATAATTAAAGCCTATTATTTATCCTTAGTAAGGATCTTTTTAGTAAAAGTAAAGACATTCTCTTAAAGCTAAACTAAGGCTTTTACACTAAGCTTAGTAATATATTAGTAAAACTCTTAGGTAATAAAGTACTAGGTTTATTAATATTTTTAATATAAAAACTAGATTTAGTTAAGCAGCTAAACTTAGTAAATACTGCCTAAAAGTATATAGTTCTACCTCTATAAATAAGCTAGCTTATAAATAGTAAGGTTTTAGTATTAAATTCCTCTATTATTATAAATTATTTTTAAAACTAAGGTACTTTATTTAGTAGCCTTACCTTTATTAACTATAGTAGTAATACACTTAGTATACTGCTATATAGTATTATAGCTTTAATCTACCTTTTAATAAATAGTATTTTATTCCTTAGTTGCTATTTTAGTATATAAGCTACATTCCTACTATAAAAGTTTATAAAACTTATAGAAAGATAAAAGGAAGTATATATTTAAGCTAAAAGATATTAAAAGTAGCTAAAGGGATTTAAAAGAAAATAATAAAGAAAAAGGTAAAGAAAGAAATAAAAGAAAAAGGAAAAAAAAGAGGGTAATAAAGGGAGGAAAAGGAAATATTAGTTATAGTAAGCGGCTAGTTAGTATAGCTATAAGTTAAGTAAAAGAGGTAATTTACTTTATTCTGACTTTTACTAAGCTTAATATAGCTTTATAAATAATATATAGTATTTCTATTATAGGCGCGTTTATTTTTACTTTTACTGCTAAAAAGTGTGGTTTTATAAAAAAAATATAGTAGCCTCTTAGCTAAGTAAGGTGTTTAATAAAATTAGGGCAGGGGATTATTATAATAGTTAGGTTACTATATATCTTTATATATAAGGGTTATAGGGCATTCTATAGCTAGTTATAGTATTATAGATTTATAGTTAATAAAGTCTTTACTAAAAGAAAGATAGTTATTTATAAGTAAATATATTTCTTTATACCCTATTAATCTTAGGTTCCTATATATTATATTATTTAGATATATTAAGGTGTTATAGTACTACTTTTAAAACTTATAGGTTTTTATAGAAAGTACTTATTCCCTACTTTTTATATTTAAAAATGCCTTAAAGGCTAGGGTAATAATCTATAATACTAGTTTAGGATTTAATTAAGGTGATTTTTAGCTTAATAGTTACTATATTAGTAATAAAATCTACCTTTAAGCGCTTATAGGTTCTCTATAAAAGATTATTATTATTAGCTTTATTAATATTAATAAATTAAAAACTAGTCCTTAAAAGCGTAGTTATAGGCTATAGTGTTTTTATAGCTTAAACCTATAAGCTTAATACACTAATATTTATATAAAGTTAGGTTTATACCTTAGTGTTATTAATAATATTAGTTTCTACTATTACTAAGTATAATGCTAGCTTTTTAATACTAGCGTTAATAAGGATAGCGTCCTTAAGTAAAGTAAACTAAAAGGTTTTATTAAAAGTAAAGCTATAAATATAAAGGAGGTTAAGGATTAAAGTAAAGAAAGCCTTTACTTTTCCTTATAAATATATTATAGCTTTACTATAGTTTTTTAAAGTTAAATTATTAGCTAAGCTAGTAAATACTACTATTATAATAGCGTTTTCCCTTTTATAGTTATCTTTCTTTATTTTATAGACTTCCTTCTTTATTTTAATAAGTCTTTAGGTTAGGTTTTAAAACTTACTATTAAACTTTATAAAGCATTTAAGTAATATAGCGCTAAGGATTTATATAAAGTTAGCCCTTTATATTATAGTAAAGGAGCTTATAATAGTGCTATTAATATACCTTTAGCTATAAATAAAGCGGATATTTAGGATTTTACAGTGGTTTAATATTTATATTTTATAGTTTTTACCCTTAATACTGCCTTTAAAGTAATAAGTATAAACTACCTTTTTAAGGCTATTTTAAATGCTATAAATAAAGGGAAGTTCTAAGGATTTATATATTATACTACCTTTCTTTAGCATTAAGTGTATTACTTTTAAAGCTACTCTCTCTTTATTAATAATGCTAAAGGCAATATAGAGGGTAGTTAGCTATAGTTTATATAAGCTATTGTTTTCTTTAATAGAAACTCTATTATTAGTAATTATTACTTTTTATATAGTAAATTCTTAATTTATAAAGTGTAGGATATCTTTATAGAACTATTATTTCCTTATATTACCTTAACCTTAAAAGCGCTACTTTATATATAAAACTAAAAAGGGTTTATAATTATTAGCAGTTTTACTATTATTTATTAATAGATATTTACTATAGTATTTTACCTTTAAAGTATTCTATTTTAAGATTTTATTATTTACTATAATATATTTAGTGCTATTAGCTTTATTAAGTTAATATAAATAGCTAAAACTATAGTATTTCTAAATATATTTAAGGGTAGCTTTATTTATAAAGTGCTTAGCTACTATTCTATTAAATTACTATATTATAGAGTTTTAAAGTTAAGCTAAATTAGTTATTTCTTTATTAAGACCTAAATTAGGCGTTTTTTTATTAAAGAAATTATTATTATTTTAAAGTAAATTGCTAAATAGCTTTTAGTATTTTTTATTAATTATAGCTATAGAGTTATTAAGTATATAAAAGTTAATAAATAGTGTGTAAAGGTTAGTAATTATATTAAAGGTAGCTAAATAAGCGTAAAAGGCTATGTTATAGGTAATTAAGTTTATATTAAAGATATTAAATCTTTCTATACTAAGATTATATTCTCTTAACTTATTAATGTAAAGGAAGTTATTATTATATTCCTTAAGTTATATAAAACCTTATAAAGGATCTATTATTAAGGATTTATTTATTGCTTCTATATAAAAGAGTATTAAAGAGAGTTAAAGAAGTACTAAAGAGCTTATAGTGGTTATAGTTAATAAATAATTATTAGAGATATAAATAGAGAATTCTAAAAAGGTTTCTATAAAGCTTCTTTAAGCTTATTGCTACTTTTAAATTAGGTTTTTCTAATTATTTACTATTATAAATAAAAAATACTATTATTTCTAATAGGTTTAGAGGATAATTAGTGGTATTTAAAAGTAATTTTAGTAAATATAATTAGAAATAGAGAGAGGTAAGTGGGGAGTTAAATAAAAAATATAGAATTTAATTAAAAAAGGGGGATAATTAGGAAAGGTTATAGGGTTTTCTTAGTTTTAAATTATAGGGAATAAGGTAAGTCTAAAGTAAGGTATATAAATAAGGGACTATAGCCTAAAAGCTATAGTATTCTATAAGCGTTTATTAACTTATAAAGGTCCTTAATCCTTTCTTTTAAGTACTTACTTAATTTAGCTAATTAATTTTAGTGTAAGGCAGGCTTAGTGCCCTTCCTTTACTGTTCTATTTTCTAGTTAATTAGGTGTTTTTAAAGGTATTTTTCTATTATTTTACTAGCGTTAACCTATATATCTTCTTTAGATATCTATTAATTATTCTTTACTATATATCCTTTTTATTAAATAAGAAATTTAAGTTTAGGTTCCTGCCCTTTCTTATAAAAAAAATAAGCCCTATAACTACTAATTCTTTTAATTTTTTAATAGTTTACTTTAAAGCTACCTTTAAAGGCTATTAAAGGCAGTGTAGTAGCTTACCTTTAAAAAGGGTCACTTCTTTACTATAGTTTCTATAGATAAGCTACTAAAACTACTAAGTATATATATAATTTAGCTAGGAAATTTAAATAAAAAAAAAGTAATAAAATTTGCTTTAATACTTTAAAAGGCTTAGCTCTTTAAAGTAACCACTTTTTCTTAGGTTTCTTTAGAAGCTTATATTTTAAATAAAGTTAAAGGTATACTATATTACTAATATTAATATCTATTAAGTTATATTTAAAGTTATATTAAATTTTAATAAGGGTAGCTACTATTATAATAATATATTTTACTTTTTATTAATATAAACGTTTAAGGACTGTAAGGTTAGTATTCTTTAAGTTAAAGCTAATATTTTCTATACTATAGAGAAGGTCTACTATTAATAATAGCTTATATTTAAGAACTAACTTATTAGGAAAATAACTAATAGCTATAGCTATTATATTATTTAGGTAATACTATAGTGTAGAAAGGATATTAACCTATAATATATTAAGGTTAGTTATTATATAGAAGCAAATCGCTATTATTATAATTTATTTCTTTCTCTTAGCTAAGCTATTAGTTTAAAGGTAGTATATAGTTAATATAAGGAGTTTAATGCTAAAAGTGTAGAATAGTGCTTTCTATAAATTAAAGAGGAATTTAAGATTATAATCGCTAATAATTTCTTTAAGGAGGCCTTAATCTATAAGGTATAGCAATTAAAGTAGCAGTTTAGCCTAAATTTCTACTATATATATTTTATACCTTAGTATAAAGATAGTCTTTTTATTAAATAAGTAATTTATTAAGTATAGAATATTTAAAGTATTAAATCCCTTAACTAACTAAGCTATATTAATAAATAGTTTCTTTAGTATATTAGTAATAAAATCTAGGGATATTATATAAAAAGGAGTGGGCTTTATTTATAAAGGGTATATTTTACTAATAGCCTTACTTTATAATATAGAATTCTCTCTATATATAAGGCAGTATATAATATAATTGCAAATTTACTTACTTATATCTAGAAAAACTATTAGTTTTAGCTTTTTAACTATATAGCTAATATTAAAGTAGTGGCAGTTATTATAGACTATAGCTAGAATTTCCTCTATATAATTATAGGGTATATATAGCTAGTAATATCCTTTAGAGTCCTAATAGTATAATAATTTATTATTATAAAGGTTCTAGCTATATATTAGAATTTATAGGCAATAGTAGCTAAGTTATTATTGTTTTTAGCAGTGGTTTACAATGCTTTATAAAATATAGCTATACTTTAAGTTAGTGTAGTACCCTACTAATATAGCTTCTTTAAGCTAAGAATTAATTATAACTCCTACTATATAGTTTTTATTAAAATATATATAAGTATTTAATTTATTAAAGGTACTGCTATTTACTGCTTCTTAATAGCTAAGTTTAATAAAGAGTCTTAAAAGCGCGTTAAGGACTATATTTAGGACTTTAAAGATGTGAATTATATATAAGTTAAATTACAAAAGGTAGTTAGCAACTTTTGTTAATTTAAGGTTAGCTTTATTAAAATCTATTATTATAAGCGATATATAATAAATAATCCCTTTTACTAAAGTATAATCTGTTATAATATTAATAGAAGCAAGGTTAAATTAAGCTATTTTATATAGTTTATGTATTTTTTATATAATAGTAGTAACCTCTACTTTAGTTAAGCTATAGCGTTTTTTAATAGTAGAGGTAGGTTATAAAAGGAAGGTAATAGGCTATAACTTATTATTATTAATGTCCTTTTTAGGAATACTTATACTGTTTTATTCTATATTAAGTTAAAAGGTATATAGGCTAAACCCTTCTTTATATATATTAACCTTAAAGAAAAATAGTTTTTCTAAATTATAGTACTAAAAGAGTACCTTTATATATAAAAGGTTGTATAAGTTTTTAAAGGCTATAGTCTTTTTTTTAATAGGTTTAAAGGTCTTAGACTTTACTATTTATTTTTAAATTTACTTTAAAGAGCTAAGTAGAATCTTATTCCTTTCCTTAACTTTTTATAAAAGACTTATCTTTTTATTTTAAAGAGGGTAAATATAGATATTAAACTATAGTATATTAGCGTAAAGGTAACCCGCTATTTTAATAAAAGTTTTAAGTTTAGCTAGTGTAGTTAGTATTTATAAGCGCTTAAAAGCCTTTACTCTATTATCTATATTAATAAAGCTATCTATATTAATAATAAATCCTAGCAGCTAAATAGAGGGATATTTAATAAAAGACTTATTAGCTAAGATATAAAGGTAAGCCTTATTAATAATATTAAAAACAATCTTAAAATAGCAGAGGTAGTTCTTAAAGGTATTTAAGAAAATTGCAATATTATTAATATAAACTTAAATAAAGTTATAGTTATAAAATAAGCGATCTATAAAGCGCTGTATATATACTAGTAAGTTTTTACTATATTACTATATAAAATACCTCTATACCTCTTTTTAAAATAATTACTATTTAGTTATAATAGTTTAAATATATTAGAAGCTAATTAAAAAAACCTATAGCATTTAAAAGGGTTTTCTACTTTTTTCTATAAGCGTTATTTATAATATTACTTTAGTTAAGTAGTAGGTAAATATCTAGTATTATTATATAGTTAACTAGTTATATATCTATAACCCTATATACCTTTATTACTCTACTAGTTGTTTACTAAATAATAAATCCTAGATATAAATAAAGAGCCTTTTCTCCACTGCTTAAAAATAATATCTTACTAACTTTATACTTTTTATTTTAAATTTTATAGAATTTCTTATAATCTTTCTAGCTAAGGTTATAAACCTATAAAGGTTTAATTTTATTCTACTATTTAAAGATAAAGTTAATATATATTTTATCTTTATTAACTATAGAAACTACTCCTTTATTTTAATAAATATTAAACTTATTAAAGAGTTTAATAAGTTAAGTAGCTATATTAGTATTAAGGTTAGCTACTTTAATACTAAAGATATTATAAATAAATAGGATATTTTTAGGGTAGGAGATACTATATAATAGTATCCCTTTATTAATAGCTTTAAGGTTAAGGTCTTTATTGTTTTTAAAGAGTTCTATATCTTTAACTTTAAAGGCTATAATATCTTTAAGGCAGTTAAAAATTAAGCTATTTAAAATAATAATATTATCTCTATAGAAAGCTATAAATTAGTAAATATTAAGGATAGTATAATAGAAACTAACTAAACTTATAGCTTTAAGGGTTCTTAACTATTATTTTATCTTAATATATAAGGGCTTATTAATGTTATTATAGATAAGGAGTAGCTTTTTTTAATTTTATTAAATAAGGATATTAAAAATTTAACAGTACCTTAAGTGGAAATAGTAAACGCTAGTTTTCTATTTATTTTAAAGGTCTTTTTATTTAATTAATAAGATCCTTATAAAATATAAAGGGATTATTATAGTATAGGCCACTATAACCCTTTAAATTAGTATTAAGTATAGTGTGTAAAAGATTTATCCCTTTACTGCTATACTATAAACTATATAAAAAGTTATATTAAAATTAATAAAATTAATTTACACACTATAATTATATATAAATTTTATACTAATAAGCATTTAAGGTGTAAGGTTATCTATAATATTTATAGTAATTATAAAGTGGCTAGAAACCTAGGTACCTCTTATAGTGCTAAGAATATAAAAGTTAAATATTGCTATTTTAGTAATAAAGAATAAGGAATTTACACTATTTACTGTTTTAGGGCTTTAGGTGCTTTATTTAATATTGCAGCTATTTTACTTAAGCTATTCTTTATTAATTAAAATAGAGGAGGTTTTAGTATTTAAATAGATTTTATATCCCTTGCCTTTATTATTAAAATATACTAATATTTTAAAGTATATTAAGGCTTTTATTTTCTTATTAACTTTAAGCTACTTTAGGTAAATAACTGCCTCTATTATTTAGCTACTTATAATTTTATTACTAAGCTTTATAATTATTAAGGGCGCCTTAAGGTAGTTTCTTATATTAATATAGGCAATATAAGTATTTATATAGTTATTATTTAGTTTTAAGGCTAGTATAGATGTCTTATTAAGCACTGCTATATTTATAGTTACTAAAAGACTATAGATTAAAATATTTAACGCTTTAATAATAATAATTAAAGGTATCTTATAATAATATAATAGGTTAGTAATAGTTAAGTATATATTTATAAAATTTACTTTAATAAAATTAAACTATCCGCTATTATCTTTATTAACAATTTCTCCTTTTTCTATAAAGTAGTACCTTAAGGCTTTAAGTTTAATCTCTTTAGCTATAGAATTAAAACCCTTACTATTTATAATAAAATACATTAGATTATTATTAGCCTTCTATTTTTAGTAAAACTTTAGGTTATATTCGCTATTAAATTATAGTTTACCTAAGCTAAACTATAGTAGCTATAAATTAAGGCTATTTATTCCTACCTTTTTTAAAAGGGGTCCCCCTAAAGTAAATAAGGTAACTAACTACTATTTATTTTAAGGGGGGCTACTGTTATTTAAATAGAGGTGAAAATGCTTTTTATATAGATAACTATATAGAGGTGTATATTAATATCTTTAATTTAAATAGTTATAATTTTATAAAGGATATTAAGTGCTATAGTATTCTTACTATTATAGGCTATATCTTTAGTTTTAAAAACTATTATTATACTATTATAAGCTAAAGGTTTATTCTTTTAGGTTACCTTTAAGCTTTTATTAATTTTAATAAATCTCTATATTATTATTAAAATATTCTAAATTCTTATCCTTATTAAATACTTCTATAGCTAAGTTAACACTAATCTCTATTTTTATTTTCTTAGTCTTTCTATAGTTCTTAGCTTCTTAAAGTATATCCTAAAGGTTATATCTTTTATTATTAATAAGTTTAATATATATATTATATTAATCTATTTCTAGTAGAGGAGAGTAAAGTTATTAAAGTTCTATATATAACTTAAAGTAAAGTTAAATTAATAGTTAAAAGTTATTAGATTTACTATTAGTCTATATATAATAAAAAACCTTTACTATAAAGTCTTTAAAAGATATAGTGCTAACTATATTATCCTTAAAGAATTTAGCTTAATTAAGCTAAGCTATAGTGTTTTAAACTTTAATGCTAAACTCCTTTTAAACTATATAGAAAACTAAGTCTAAATTACTAAAGATTATTATCTACTTTTAGTTATTAAAATACTATCTATACTAAGTTAATGCTAGCCTTTAAAATAAATATTAAATTTAGTATTAAATTTAATTTTAATAATTTAAAGTTATATAACTATAGTAGTTCTTTACTGCTTAAACTTAAAGATCTATATTACTAAAAATAGCTACCTTTTCTTTATAGTAAATAGCTTTACTATTAATATCTTTAAGGTTAGTTTTAGGGTTAAGGTACCTAATATCCCCTATCTTCTATAAGGTATTAAAATATTTATTATAGATATTAAGTATTAAAGTAAAGGTTCCTTAATATTTAACTATTATAGCTAATTATTCTATAATAGGAAGTAGAGGCTAACTTTAGTATGTTAATAAGCATTAAAATATTTATTTATTAAAGCGTTAACTTTATTCCTTAAAACACAGAGTATATATATTAAGGTATTTTTAGTTAAAGTCTACTATTAGTTAATAGTTTAAGCAAGTCTTTTAATATTAGAAGAAAGATACTAACCTTTTAGCGTTATTTATAAAAGCCTATTATAAAGGGTTTTCCTTATAGCTAGTTATTACTTTATTATAATAAATACTTAGTCTTTTCTAAAGGGGATCGCTAGTTAGTGGCGGCCTTATAAATTAAGATTTAAGGTTTTGTTAACTTAATAAGCGGATATTCGCTAAAGTGCGTTGGTTTTTAACTAAAAATTCCGTTATTATACACTAGAAATTCTCTATTATATTTATATTAATTTATTTAATGCAAAGGTTTTATTATTTAAATTCCTCTTTAAGAAAAAAGATTACTTTATTTTAAGAGATTTTTATAAAAGCTAGTTTTAGCTTAATAAATATTAAAGCCTTCTCCTAAGCCTAATTAATAAAGGCTAGTATAGAATTAAAGGAAATTATTTAAGTGTTTATATTTATATACCTTTCTTTAAAGAAAGAGCTATAGAGATTCTCTTTTAGTAAAAGTAAATTAAATCTTAAGGTCTTTAGTAGTCCCTTTTTACTAACACTATAGTTATTCTCTATTAATATATCTTTTTATTTAATTTAAAAGGTTTTTATAGAAAAAGGGGTGCTTAGCCTACTAATAAAGAAAGAGGCTTATAATAAGTTTAAGGGACTGTTTTTTAGTTTAAAGAGATTTAAAAGTTTAAACTTTTCCACTTAATTTATTATTCTTTTTATAGCTTTTAGTTCTTTATTAATAAAAGGGCTATTTATAGGATTTTAATAGTAAGGTTAATTAATTTAAATAAGCTTAAGCTAAATCTATAGCTTACTATTTATAAATTAGTATTTTATAAAAGTTTTAAGGTTCTTAATATCTTTTTAAGAGAGAAAAGGTTTCTTATAATATTAAAACTCTAAGAAATCTTTATAGAATGCCTAAAGTTAATACATTTATTAGATTTAATTCTAAGTAATTAAAGAGAGGCTTAAAGTTATTAGCCTAATGTTTTAAGCCTATTAGTCTTCTTTAATTATTAATATATAAGCAGTTAGCTTTTATATTTATAATTTAGTGTATATAAAAGAAATAGTAATTACTACTACCTATTACACACTAAATATAATATATAAAGTATAGGCATTTATAACTTATAGAATGCGTTATAAATAATTATAAGAGGAATTATAAAAGAGAACATATATAAGTTATAGATAGGTGTATAGTTATATGTAGTAATGAAGTTGTCTTCCTACTTGTGTTCTTAGAAATCCTCCTTTTATATGTAGAATTCCGTTACGTAACAGTGGTATATTAGTGGCTTTAACTACTATAGTTATAATATATAGTTAAGGTAAGGCTACCTATATAAGGCTAAGTTATTATATTATTTTTTCATTTATAGCTATAAAACTATTATAACTGCTATTTACTTATATTAAAATAAATAATAAGTTATTATAAAAAAGGGGAAGAAAAAAGGGTTCTATCTTTATATTTAATTTAATTTTTTAATAACTTAAGGCATTATTATTTATAATAAATATAAGGTAGTTTTAAATATATTTATCCCTTTTAATAAAGCTTACTTAAAGGGGGAGTTATTTTTTAAGCTTAATATATTTAAAGCTTTAATAAAGTCCTTCTTTACTATTATAATAAAGCAGACTTTAAATTCCTTTTATAGATACTTTACTTAAAGAAAGAAGTATTTAGCTACTATATAAAAGGCTAAGCTATACTAAAGGTATTAGCTTGCTTTATAGTAGCACTATATTTTAACTATAGAAATCTATATAGCTTAAGCTATTAATTTTTTAAAGCTAAAGCTTTATTAACCTTTACCTTTAAGCTTTATAAAGATAAATTAAAAACTTATAGTATTAATATCTATTATTTTAATATTACTATTATAATCCTAAAATAATTTTATTTAATAAATAATATAAAACTTCTCTTTAAGTTAGTAAAAGTTAATATTAAAGGTAATACTTTAGTAGTATATTACTATATTAATATAGCTAGTATAGAATATATTATAGCTAATATAATAGTTATATATATATTTATTAAGTATTAAGTAAAGCTTAGTAAGCTTTACTATATTTACTTATTTTAATCCCTTAGCTAAAGCTAACTTTTATTTAAATTAAATATAAAAGTTTTAAAAACTATTCTTTTAAATATTAATATAGCTAATTTAGTTCTATAACTATATACTTTTATTAATAAAGGTTTAAAAATATAGAGCTAAGGTAGTTAAGAAAATAAGCTAAGTTATAGGTAAAATTTATATTAACTTTAAAGAAAGCTAAGACTTTATCTTAAACTTTAAATAAAAGGTATTAATAAATATAGAACTATTAATTATAATTAGTGTTAATAAAGTCCTAGTTTATATTAAGTTTATAAGCTATAAAACGCTTCTATACTTTAAATAAATTCTAGTTTTTATTAAAAGGTTCTCCTATAAAGAGGGGTTTATATTTTAGTTTCTTTATAATTAATTTAAAGGTAGTCTTTATTATTATTAAAGTAAGGGACTAAGAGGTTATTAGTGCTGCTCTCTATTGTAATTCTAGCTATATTATTTATTATATTACTAGTTCTTAAAGTTAGTATAGCTTTTATAGCATTATAAAGGAAACCTATAATCCCTTAAAGTATTTTTATTCTATTTTTAATTAATTTTATTACTAATTTATAATAATTAAGTTAAGAAGAGTAAAGATTAATATATATTATAGACTAGCCTAAAGGTATATTACTTTTTAATATTAATAAAGTTTATATTAATTTTACTTCCCTTTAAAAAAAGGTAAAGAGTAAAGAGAAACTATTTTAGTTTATATAAGTATTTACTTAAGTAAACGCTTAGGGTTTTATTTAGCTTTATTAAGTCTTCTTTATAGAATTATAATAGTTCTATTAAGTTATTTTTATAGAACTATAACGGTCCCGTTATAGCTCTATAACGCTTCCCTTACTATTACCACTATATATCTAAGCTAGCAGCTTGGATCCATTATATATAGTAATAATAATAGAGGTTATATAAATATTATAGACTAGCTTAGATAGCTGCTATAATTTAACGTTAATAGAGTTATTATTAATTATAAAAAAAGGGAAGGTTCTCTCTCTCCCTCTCTTTCTCTTACTTATTTATATACTTTTATATATCTATATACTTACTTAGTAGGGTTTTAATAAAGCTTTACTAAAAGTAGTTTTACTAAAAGTAGTTTTTAATAAACCTACTTTATTAAAGATATAGTAAAACACTAAAGGTAATATATATTCTCTATCTCTTTTTAATAAAGCTAATAAGCCCATTATAGCTCTGTCTATTTAAAATCCAAGCCACTAGTTTAAATCTATTACAATAAAAGAGATTTAAAGAATTTTTATAAAAAACTTTCTCTTTCCCTTCTTTTTTTTCTTCCTTTCTTTTAATTATTATTTTGATTATAAATAACCCCCTTTTTAATAATTACTTTAGCTCTTTATATAATTATTTTATAAAGTTTAAGCTAAGTTTATTTATTAGCTATTAATTATAAATAAAATACCATAAAAAAACGCTTTAAAATTAAATAAAATAAAGAAATTAATAGTAATTAAACTTAAAAGTAAAATTAATTTAAATAACGTATAATTTATAATTAGCTCTACTCTTTATACTTCATATATATCTTTAATTATTATTAAGCCTTTTCAATATAAGCTTATATTTATAGTTTGTTATTTATTAAGCTAAGTTTAAGCTTACAAATATATTAAAATAAAGCCTCTTTAGCCTTTTTAGAAGTAGAATAAAGGTAGGAATAAGGGGCTTCTATAATAGCTTTAATTGTATAGAATAACTTATTATATTGCTAATATAGAGAGTATAAGAAAGCTATATTTAGGTTTATTTAAATATATAGCAAATTTTATAGGCAGGGCTAATACTGGCGGGGTCACTCGCCTAGCTACTGTTGGGGTGCCAAGTACACAAAATAAGGGTGCCCGATAAAAGTTCCCTTTTCTTAGGTTAAGTCACTACTAAAGAAGAGTGGGGAGTACTAAGTGTAGCGTTCTGCGCACTAAACCGATGAAAACGATTGCGAGATATCTCTTAATATATAGAGCTACATTAAATTATGTGTAGCCAGCACAATATGCAAAGTATCTCTTATGTACCGTTTCATGTGTGGGGCCCGTGATCCGTTTTGCGCCTTAGCGTACTCAAGGGGATAATGCGGAAACCCCGCTTCTCCGCGCCACTAAGTCGATGCGAGATCCCGTGTAGCAAAGGAGGGGCATGTCCAACGAGGCGAAGACTGCCTCCCTGATCAGGCGGTCTCGTACTTAAGTATTGAGCGGTCCATCTGACTTCTTTCACTCGTGTTGGCATCTTATTCTTTCGTCAAATTTTTGGAGCAACACCGATTCCAATAGGCTTTACAACAGAACTCCATACCTAACAATGGCTGCAGACCCGCCAAACAGCACGATATTGGATGCTCTTCGCGAAATCCAACAAAGCCAGACACAATTATTGGCCTCAGTTGAGGTTCTGACGGAAAGAGTAAATGCTCAAGAGTCCATCGTCGCTTCCCAAGCTCCCGCAGTGGTTGATTTGCCCGATTTCGGCGCTTCATGTGCTATATCGACATCAGAGGCCATCTATGATGACTCTAAGGAACGCAAAGCTGCCGTTTTATCCTCAGTTCCTGCTCCAATCTCACGGCCTCATTCATTATCCCGCATTGTCCTCACGTAAGGAATGAATCACACAATTTGAACCAGTCAAGAAGTGCAGAAACTTATAGCTTTCTAGGACATACCCGAAGCAAACTGGAATCAATCCGATGGCAATGAATTGGGGTAATCCCGACCCTCTGAAACGCGGTCCGGTCGTAGTTTCCCGATCACCATCCACTATAAGACGACGCAATGGTTTGTAGTCAATGTGAATACCAATAATGGAAGAAATAGGATATTAACTACGGCATAGCTATTGGAGGTCAGCCAAAACCTTGTTTTTCTCATGATCATGTTCTAATTCGCTGTCACGTATTTTCTTTTTATCAGCCCAGTGAGTGTTTCGGTAAGCCACGAGATCAGAAGCCATATTGACCAATTAACCTAGTGGAGGTTCTTACGCTATTTACTATGCTCTGGCTGTCGCAAGCAAAGAGCTCAATACTGACCACAGGTGAGCAAATTGACGTTCAAAAACAGAGCTTTTCATGACTTATAGCATTCGGAGGAAGGCCTGATTTCACGAACACTGAGCCTGCTGCCCAGATTGGGCCCTTTCCTCACTGGGGAGACTCTCGTAAAATTGTAGCTATGGATCCTTGGGGTCATTTGACTCCGTGGATCTTTAGGGACGTCATGAAAAAAGAGCAAGGTGAGCTTTCGCCATTTTTGGTCCATCTCAATCTAATGATAAACAGTTGACCTTCGACCGACAATTGCTATCACTAAAGCGCACATGAGAGTAAGCACAAACATCTGAGCCACGGAAGATTTGTATCAATTAGCCTTACTTCGTTCGTTAACTCATCATGCTAGCTCCCTGAACTCGAAGAAAGTGTTAAAAGTGGACGACTGTAAGAATCGTATTCTATTTCCCGACACAATTATTATACTGATCACACCAAAGTGTACCAGACGGCAAAGTGTGCCTTAACGAGCTTGGTGAACTTGCCGTGACCAAATTCGCTGTTGAGCCGGTAAGTGGTCTGTTGAACATAGCTTTCATGTCTAATGCGATAATTTCAGGTCTGGTATCTTCCTGGAGTTGCAGAAAGGTTTGGTATCGGTAGGTCTATCTGGGGCTCATATTTTCGTAAATACACCGTCTAACATCATGAAAGATGAAGGAACACTTCGCCGGTCGCTGTTCGAGCATACTGGCGGCAGCTTTCCTGAAGTTCGTGTCCCAACTGAACATCTCTATTTACAGGCTAACAGACTTAGTTAATCACGCGTGGTGACATAAAAGTTTTCTTGCCTCCAATCGGTATGCCTTGATATTATTTTGAGTCTTTGCCTCCTTTTTGTTACTGACACATCAGAGGTGGATTGACTGTGTATTGTTTTGGAGATCCAGAGAAGATGTCAGATGAACATGTCCGACTGTCTTTACGCATACACGACGAGGTGAGATGTCTTGTCTATCACTTAACAACATTCTGACTCTCTTAGTGTAATGGGAGCGACGTTTTCGGATCTGACATTTGCACATGCCGACCCTACCTAATTTTTGGCATTGAAGAGGCTGTGAAGGAGGCGCAAAATGGCGGAAGTGGCGTGGTCATTTATTTCAGAAAAGAGGGAAGAGCTTTGGGTGAGGTCACTAAGGTAGGCATACTCATTCATTACTGTGTTTTTTTCCTCGTTCTCGCCAGGCTATCTTTCTTTCTAAGTACTACTCATGATGAGCTAACGACTTTTAGTACTGTGAGTTTATAGCCATCTCTTTACTTTATTGACTCGAAAGGACGCAAACTGACTAGCCGAAGTGGTTTACAACGCTCGTAAACGTGGCGAAGACCGAGCTTCAGACTACTTCATGAGAACGGAAAACATAGCAGGGGTCAAGGACATGCGCTTCCAAGCGCTCATGCCAGACATTCTCCATTGGCTTGGCATCAAGAAAATTGACAGAATGTTGAGCATGAGCAAGTTAGTATTCTGAACACGGTGATTTCCCTACATACTAAAGGACTAACACAATTTTGCAGTATGAAGCATGATGCAATTGTTGAACAGGGGTGAGGATTAGGACATATTTCAATCAAAAGTATAAGCTGACAGTTTGAAAAAGCATTCCTATTTTTGAACGAGTCGAACTGCCAGAGGAACTAATACCTGCCGACTCGCGGGTCGAGATTGATGCAAAGATATCTGCAGGTGAGTTTCTCACCGAAATTATAAGTGTGGATGGGTATACTGAAAGGCATTGTAGGATACTTCACTGCTGGAGCTCGTCTCACGACCGAGGAACTTCAATCCGTTCAGGGAAGAATGTGGGAAGAGTAAGTTGGTCCGCTGAGGGATTGTCTAGCACACCAACTCACTAAATTCTTTATATAGCATCGACCACTGACTTATGATTTAAACTTCACTGACGGTGCCGACGGTGGTATGTCCGGCGCAAAACGATACTTGGATTCAATTTAGAGTATCCTGTGCACTGCTAGTTTTCCCTTGCTACTTAAACTAAGACGTAGTAACGGTCTAACGTCGAACAATAGAAGCCTAGACAGAGGCTAAGTGCCTAGTTGTCTTATTGCTAAAATGAGTTTTTCATTCTTTAGGTATAAGAATTAGTGCCTATTTGCTAACTATAACGACTACTTAACAATAAATTTCAGTCTTTAAAATTACCTTAAAGCTATATTTAAAAATCTTTATATTGTATAAGGCTTTAGAGTAATTAGTATAATAATATACACTTATTAGTGTTTAATGATCTATTTAAGCTAATTAAGCCTTTAGTAAATAATACATAGTGTCTTATAGAAGGTTTTTGCCTTAGCTAATGTACTGGAATCGGATTTTTCTAATTTATTTAGTTAATTTAAAAACTCTTTATTAAATTACAATAAAAAGACTTATAAAATAATAACTTTAATCTAATAAAGAATTATATTTATTTAAGTCTTAAGAATTTCTATACTTGTTATAAGGACCTAAGAGTTATAAGTATAATAATATAGACTCACTAGTACTTAGTTAACTACTTAGCTTAAATAAGCCCTTAGTATATTATATATATATGTTATGTTAGGCTAAATAGTTATAAGGAATATATAAAGGGATACAGTTAGGAATTAAGCTATTATAGCTATAAAGGAAGAAAAAGACCTTTAATATACTAGAGATTAATTAATTAAAAGGTATAAAGAGGTTCTTTATTTCTAAATAGCTTTCTTAAGTATAGCTACTATTATAAATCATTATATATATTTTAAGTTATAGTTAACTTAAAGCAGTACTAACTAATGTATAATTAATATATTAAGCTATAATATTTACTTAATATACTTTTTAATATATAAGCTAGGTTAAGTTATACCCTTTATTAAATTTATAATAACTATACTATAACCTTAAAGTATATTTATAGGTAACTTTAATTAATACTACTCTTTATAAAACTACTATAGCTAAATATTATTAAGTAATAAACTCCTTTTATTAATAGTAAAGTAATAGTAACTTAAACTTACTATACTATAAAGAGAAATTATATAGTTCTTTTATAATAAATATAATAATATTATTAACTATACTTAAGCTATCTTTAATATAACTATTAAATATTTAAAAGGCCTTAATTTTATTAAGTTTAACTATATTTTATAACTTATATAAATTAATATTAATAAAAATAAAAGGCTTAGCTATAGCTATATATTTAAATAATTAAAAATAAACTAAAAATTAGTTATAGCTAAAGTAGTAGTATAGCTTTAAACTAACTATACTAATATTCTACTTTTAATACTATTAAAGATTAATATATATATTAAATAAATTATAGGTAAGCTTTAAATAATAATATAAGTAGTAGTTTTATATAGACCTTAAGGTAGCTTTAAACTAAATTTATAATAAAACTATAGAATAAAGTAAATAATATAAAATATAAAATAAGCGCTATAATATTAGTAGTTATTATAAATTAAAGCTAATTAATAACTTATATTTAAGGTAGTTTAAATGCAATTCTAAGTTATTTATAATAAATAATATAGCTTTTAATAAGCTATAGTATATATTACTTCTACCTATTAAAGCAATCTTTAAAAACTTAAATATTAAATATAGCTTTAAAATAAACTCCCTTTAAAATAGTAATAAATACTTAATCTCCTTTAAAGGGATAGCTTAAATACTACTACTACTTTCTTTTATTAAAATAAAGCTACTACTTTTATAGAATATTTTTTCTTTTTTTTTATAGCTTAAATTATTAATATCTTTAATAACCTTAACACTTAGCTTAATAATACTATATTTCTATTAAAAAACTACTTTAATACTAATAAAGTCTATAGAATTATTAAAAGCTTTATTAATTAAAAAGCACTAAGTATTAATAACCTTTTAGCTAAATTCCTTAAAGCCTATAAAAAACCTTTTATAAAAATACTAATTTATTTATTAAATAAATACTACTATATTAAATATTACTTAAAACTATACTAAAAGGTAAAAGTTATTATTCTTTATAAGCTAAGAAAAATACTAGCTAAATAATAATAAATTAAGGCATAGTACTTAATCTCTTTTTTAAGTATAATAAATAAAGTATTAAAAGTAGTAGTAGTAGCTTAGCTTACTATTATAGTTAAGTTAAGAGATATACTTCTAAACCTTTAAATAAGGAATAAAGCTAATTACTCTATAAAAGTTAACTTTAATATACTTATAAAATTAATAAAAATAATGTAGCACTATAGCAAAATTATATTATTACTTTAACTTAATATATTTATAGCCTTTAATACTATTTACTACTACTACCTTTTCTATATTTTTTTAACTTTTAATATATTTACTTAAATAATAATGTAAATTTAAGCTTTTATTACTAACTATATTACCTATCTCTTCTTTAATAACTAATTAATAAAAGCTTTATTTATTACTATTAAGGTTTTATAAAGGTTATTAATCTCCTTTATTCTTTTTTTACTTTATATAGTACCTTTATATTAAAAGCTTTAAACTATATAATCTATACTTATTCTTAGCTTCTTTAATAATATAAATATCTTTATTTATAAATATATAATAAAAGAGATATAAAAATAACTTAAAGATATATAAAGTATATATTAAAAGTAATCCTTTAAGTTTAGCTTTAATTTCTACCTTTAAAAGAGTAAATTAATTTATTTTACCTAAAAGTATATAGTAATTATAATATTAATTTAATTTAGCACTACTATAATATAGCTTATTTAGTTAGCTTAGTTCCTTAAGGTTTAAATCTATTAGAAACTATATTAATAAATATATTAAAAGAAAGTTAAAGTAAAATTAAAGTAGTAATAACTTATACTTATAGTACTAATAATATTTATTTAAAGCTATTTATTTAATAATACTTATTTTCTCTATATATAAGTAATTTAAAGTATAGTTATATATAATATAGCTTTATACTATACCTTTATAAAAATAAATAATAAAGTAAAAGGTATTATTAAAGTATTTATTATTAAATAATTAAAATACCTTAAAGTAATTATTAATATATTTAAAGCTATACCTTAATCCTTCATTAAAACTAAAGTAATAGTTATCTTAATTTATTTATATTTAAACTTTTAATCCCTTAGCTTTTATAAAAGAATTAAAAGTAATAGTATAATAAATAAAATATATACTACTTATATAATAGTAATAAGCTAACTTTACTACTATTACTACTACTATTAAGGCTAACTACTTTATATAAATAACTACTTTAAATATATACTATTTATATTTTAACTATATAATTACTTTATAAAGCCTTTATTAATAAAGGCTTTAGCCTTTAAATAAAAAAACTATTAATATTATAAATAAATTATAGTAAAAATATATTAAACCTAGTTAAAATATATAGTAGCTAAATATAAGCTTTAATTTATATTTACTTTAAAAGTTATTTAGCTTTATAAAGGGCTAGTTAAGTATAAATCCATTACTTTAATATAAATATATATAGAAAAGATTAGCTTTAACTTCTTTCTCTTTTTTTAATATATATTTAATATAAATTTATTAATTTATTATTATTAAATTAATTTTAAAGACTACTACTACCTTTTACTATTATACTTAGTTTATAATTATATATAATTAATTAACACTAAGCTATTTCTACTTTATAACTACTATAATATATATATTATACTTAACATTAATAAACTAGTTATATTCTTTATAAAATAGCTTATTAATATATAAAGACTGCTTTAATTTACTTTAATATATTACTTATAAAAGTAATAAAACTAAAACTATTAAAGAGATAAAGCCTCCTTAATATTATATTATAACTACTATATATCTTTATAAAGCTTTAAAGAGAAAAGATATAGCTAAAAAGTAAGGTATTAAAGAAGAAAAAAACTATAATATAGCCTTAAAGAGAAAGAATATAGTTAGTAAGTAAGGCTTTTAAAAAAAAAAGATAATTACTATATAAGACTTTCTTAGAGATTTTCGCCTGCACCGCTATAGCGACGCGGAATTAACTCTAAACCGCTTAAAAAGGGCAGAAAACGATTTCTTATACTTATTTACCTCTCTCTTTAATAGTGTATTAATGCTAAAGCATAGGTGTAGTAGGTGCTAAAATATTAATAAATATTAATAATAGAAATTATAGTAGCTTTATCTATAGTTAATATTATTTTAATATAGGTTAAGGTAAATTTATAATAGAACTATAAGTTAAATCTATATTACCTTTAGTAAGTAAGCTAATATTAAATTACTTTAAAGTTAAATATAAAGAATTAGTAAAACTTATTTTAATATTAGTGCTAAAGAGTGTATAGAATATTATCCTTTATATAAACAATATAGCTATAATATATAGCTAATATAGAGCCTTTATACCTACTATCTTAGAGGCTTCTCCCCTCCTTTAAATATAATTATTATTTAAAACCTTAAATAAACTATTAAATAAATAGTTAAAAAGGT
This sequence comes from Claviceps africana, assembly GCA_018360145.1. Classification (NCBI taxonomy): domain Eukaryota; kingdom Fungi; phylum Ascomycota; class Sordariomycetes; order Hypocreales; family Clavicipitaceae; genus Claviceps; species Claviceps africana. The sequence goes on from SRPY01000129.1 coordinate 24,624, forward strand.
AATTAATAGTAGCTTTCCTATAGAACTAAGTTAAGTAAGTATTATAGTATAAGGTATAGCTATACTTATTACCTTAGTCTATATTATTATTATAGTAATACTGCCTTAAATTTATTATAAAACTATTATTAAAGGTTTATTTATTTTTAAAGTAATTTAAAATAAACCCCTTAAAGATATTATTAAAGCTATTAACTATACTATAGAAACTAATACTATAGTAGTAGTGTATTAACTTTATAGTAGTAATATTATAGTTATATTCTATAATATAGTAAAACCTTATATTAAAAATATAACTTAGATTTAAACTATATTTAAACTAAAAGTAATACTTAACCACTACCTTTTTAGTGTTATTATTAAAAGCTTCTTTATTTAATACTTTAAAAACTAAGTAATAAATAAAATTTTATAAAACTTTATAAAAGATAATAGCTTAAAACTAATATAGGTATAGGTATAAAAACCCTATATAATCTCTACTAAGTCCCCTTTAATTAATAAAATTAATAGAATTAAGGTAGCTAACTATCTATATTACCTTAGAGTTATTTATAAAGTAGAAATATTTAAGGCTAAGCTATATAATAATACGCTTTACCTTTACTAATACTATAGCTACTTTTAATTTAAATATATTATAGTATACTATAATATAGTACTATACTATAGTTATTATAGTATTAAGCATTATAAAGCTAAAGAGTTAGCTTACTTAGCCTTAATAAAGGTAATATAGAAACGCTATATAAACTATATAGAACAGCACTCTATATAGTTATAATAATATAATATTACTAATAGGCAGTAGTATTATATCTATAATATATATTTAAGCTAGCCTTAAGCCTTTACTACCCCTCCCTTAACACTAAAAAGAGATAAATAAATAAAGATTACTTTATATAACTATTACTATAATATTAGTAACCCTTTATTATAAAAGGTATTACTATAAAAATATATTAGCTAACCCTAAACCTACCTACTTAACTCTTAATTAGTATTAACTTAATAAAGCGCTATAAAGGCCTTTCTTAATTAATAATTTATCTTTAATATAGGTTTAAATATATAGATATTAACTTAATAGTCCCTTTAATATATATAACTAAAGTTATATATTAAAACATATAAAAAAAAACCTATTTTATATACTTAGCGCTAAAAATCTATATTAAAACTAATATAATTATAAAATAGAAACTAGGTATAACTAATGAATACCCCCTTAACTTAAGCTTTAGCTATTATTAACTTACTGCCTAAGGAGAATAAACTATATTATATATTTATTACTAATATAGAACTATATTATAATTAACTTATAATAGCACTAATTAATGTATAATTAATATAGTAGGCTATAATATATACTTAATATACTCTTTAATATATAAATTAAGCTAAACTACGCCCCTTATTAAATTTATAGTAGCTATACTATAACCTTAAAGTATATTTATTAATAACTTTAATTAACACTACCCTTTATAGAACTACTATAGTAAAATATTATTAAGTAGTAAACTCTTTCTATTAATAGTAAAGTAATAGTAACTTAAACTTACTATACTATAAAGTAAGGTTATATAGTTCTTTTATAGTAAATATAGCAATATTATTAACTATACCTAAGCTATTTTTAATATAACTATTAAATACTTAGGGGGCCTTAACCTTACTAAGTTTAACTATATTTTATAGTTTATATAAATTAACACTACTATTAATAAAAGGCTTAACTATAGCTATATATTTAAATAGCTAAGAATAAATTAAGAACTAGTTATAGCTAAGGTAGTAATATAGTTTTAAACTAATAATACTAAAGACCTACTCTTAATACTATATAAAATTAATATATATATTAAATAAATTATAGGTAAGCTTTAAATAATAGTATAGGTAGTAGTTTTATATAAACCTTAAGGCAGCCTTAAACTAAATTTATAGTAAAACTATAAAATAAAGTAAGCAATATAGAATATAAAAAAGGCACTATAATAATAGTAGTTATTATAAACTAAGGCTAACTAATAACTTATAACTAAGGCAGCTTAAATATAATTCTAGGTTATTTATAAAGAACAGTGTAGTTTCTAGTAAGCTATAGTCTATACTACTTTTACCTATTAAAATAACCTTTAAAAACTTAAATATTAAGTATAGCTTTAAAGTAGACTCCCTTTAAAATAGTAATATATACTTAACCTCCTTTAAAGAAATAACTTAGACACTACTATTGCCTCCTTTTACTAAAATAAAGCCACTATTTTTATAAAATACTTCTTCCTTTTTTTTATAGCTTAACTTATTAATATCTTTAATAATCTTAACTTCTAGCTTAATAACAATATATTCCCACTAAAAGACCGCTTTAATATTAATAAAATTTATAGCGTTATTAAAGGCTTTATTAATTAAAAAGTATTAGGTATTAATAACCTTTTAACTAGGTTTTTTAAAGCTTATAAAAAACCCTTTATAAAAACACTAGCCTACCTACTAAATAAATACTGCTATATTAAATATTATTTAGAACTATATTAAAGGGCTAAAGTTATTATTCTTTATAAGCTAGAAAAAACACTAGCTAAATAATAATAAGCTAAAGTATAGCGCTTAATCTTACTTTTTAATATAGTTAAAAAAATATTAAAAGTAGTAGTAGCGTTTTAGCTTACTATTATAGCTAAGTTAAGAGATATGCTTTTAAACCTTTAAATAGGGAATAAAGCTAATTACTTTATAGAAGTTACCTTTAGTGTTTTTATAGAATTAGTAAAAACAATATAATACTATAGCAGAATTATATTATTACTTTAACTTAATATATCTATAGCCTTTAACACTATTTACTACTACTAACTCTTCTATATTCTCCTATCCTTTAATATATTTATTTAAATAGTAGTGTAGACTTAAGCCTTTACTATTAACTATATTACCTACCTTTTCTTTAATAATTAATTAATAAAAGCCTTATCTATTACTATTAAGGTTTTATAAAGATTATTAATTTTCTCTATTCTCTTTTTACTCTATATTACACCTTTATATTAAAAGCTTTAAGCTATATAATTTATATTTATCCTTAGCTTCTTTAATAATATAAATATCCTTACCTATAAATATATAGTAAAAGAGATATAAAAATAACTTAAAGATATATAGAGTATTTATTAAAAGTGGTCCCTTAAGTCTAGCCTTAATTTCTATTTTTAGAAAAGTAAATTAATTTATTTTATCTAAAAGCGTGCTATGATTATAATACTAGTCTAACTTAGCACTACTATAATATAACCTATTTAATTAGCTTAGTTCTTTAAAGTCTAAATTTATTAAAAGCTATATTAATAAGTATATTAAAAAAAGGTTAAAATAAAACTAAAATAGCAATAACTTATATGTATAGCATTAGCAATATTTATATAAGGTTACTTACTTAATAATACCTACCTTCTCTATATATAAGTAATTTAAAGTATAGTTATATATAGTATAGCATTACACTATACCTCTATAGAAATTAGCAGTAAGGTAAAAGACATTACTAAAGTGTTTATTTTTAAATAGTTAAAATACCTTAAGGTAGTTACTAAAGTATTTAAAACTATACCTTAATCCTTTATTAAAATTAAGGCAGTAGTGGCTTTAATTAATTTATATTTAAACTTTTAATCCCTTAGCTTTTATAAAAGAATTCAAAGAAATAAAATAGTAAATAAAATATATACTGCTTATATAACAGTAGTAAGCTATCTTTACTGCTATTTCTACTACTATTAGGGCTGCCTATCTTAAGTAAGTAGTTACTTTAAATATATACTATTTATAAACTAACTATATAACTACTCTATAGCACCTTTATTAATTAAAGCTTTAGTTTTAAAATAAAAGAACTATTAATACTATAAATATACTATAGTAGAAGTATATTAGTCCTAGCTAGAATATATAGTGGCTAAATATAAGCCTTACTTTATATTTACTTTAAAAGTTATTTAGCTCTATAAAGGGCTAATTAAGTATAAATCCACTACCTTAATATAAATATAAATAGAAAAGATTAAATTAAATATATTTCTCTTCTTTTAATATATCTTTAATATAAATTCCCTAATTTACTAATACTAAACTAACCTTAAAGACTACTACTACCTTTTACTATTATACTTAGTTTATAATTATATATAGCTAATTAATACTAAGCTGTTTCTGCTTTATAACTACTATAATATTTATATTACACTTAACTTTAATAAACTAGCTATATCCTTTATAAAATAGCTTATTAATATATAAAGACTACTTTAATTTACCTTAGCTTACTATTTATAAAGGTAATAGGCTTAGGACCTTTAGAAAGGTAAGGCCTCCCTAATATTATATTATAACTACTATATACCTCTATTAAACTTTAAAAAGAAAAGATATAATTAATAAGTAAAGCTTTAGAGAAAAAAGATATAATTTATAAATAAAGCTTTAAAGAGAAAAAATATAAGCTAGTAAGTAAGGCTTTAAAGAAGAAAGAGGTATACCTTTAAGGCTAATTTACGCTAAAAATGTAACACACTACCCCCCTTAACGCTATACTACGCTATTATTACTAGACCCCTAACCCCTTACTATACTATTTTAGCGTTACTAACTACACTATACACTCTTTAGCAACATTAGTTAAGATAAGCTAGCTATATACTAACTTCTATAGTAGACAACTACTTAAGGCTATACTGGCCCTAAGGCGGTTACCCTATAGCGGTATATAGGTTTTCCTCCCTGCCCTAGGGTTTTTTCTATATAGACTAAATAGCAGAGGTACTAGATACTAGGCTAGAAACGGCCTAGCTAGCGTAAAAATAATAATAATAATAATAATAATAATTACTATATAATAAAAGTATATATTAAGGCTAAACTTAATATAAAACTAAGCTAAATATATTATAAAACTAAACCACTATCTTTATTTATTTTTTTTAAAAATAAAAAGAAAAACTAAAGGCTATACCTTTATATTAGCTTTACTTTATATTTATTACTACTTTACTTTACCTATATTATTTACCTTTATCTCTATTTTCTCTTTATTACCCTTTTTATCTTTATATTAATTTTAAATTAATTTTATAATAAAGCTATATATCTTTTATAAAATATTATTTTACTCCTTTAAAGTATTAGTAATATACTATACCTATAGTATTATTTTATTTTATAATAAAGCTAACTTAGCCTTACTTTATTTCCCTTTTACTTCTTTATTATATTATTATATAAAATATATTATTATATTTTAAATAGCTTTATATTTATTATTTTATATATATTATTACTACTATAATAATATTAATATAAATTTAAAGTAAACTTATATTAATAACTTTATTAAAGGTATAGAGATTTTATATATTTATTACTTTTTTAATAGCTTCTTTATAAATTATAATATTTAAATTAATTTATAATATTAATTAAGTATTATATTAAAACTAAGTTAAATAAAGACTTACTTTTTTATAGACTTTTTTTTACTTTAAATACTTAAAATAAATATTATTATTATTTAATTAAAAATATAATAAATTAGCGTTAAAATTAAATTAATATTAATATAGATATTTATTAAATAAATTATAATACTATTTTTTAATATCTTTTACTTTAATTAAATAAAGTAAGTAAAAGAGATTATATAATACTTTAAGTTAAGTATAAATTAACTATAGTATTAAATTAAAAAAGGGATAGTTATTTATACCTTTTTTAATAGTTAAATTTAATAGTATTTTCTTTAATATAATATAATTAAAGTAAGATTAGTATTAATATAAAATTACTATAGTAAAGGGGGAGGGGGATATTTATAATTTTTAATAATAAAGAAAGAAAAAAGAGAAAACGTTAGGTAAGGTAAGGGGAGCCCTTTTTATAGCTAAAAGACCCCCCCCCTTAGTAATTAATAGGTAGCTAATAGCTAGACTATATAGTCTTTATAGTATTATATAGACCTCTATAAAAGCTAGTAGTTAATTCTTAATAATAAAGTAATAATTAATTAAATATAAAGCAGTATTAAATTAAACTCTAACCTAAACATTAAAGGTAATATACCTTCTCCTTTTAATATTATATTACACTACTATTACTAGCTTTTTAACCCTTCACTATATTACTTTAATAACGCTATTTATACTATATACTCTTTAGTAATATTAATTAAGATAAGCTAGTTATATATTAACTTTTATAGTAAGTACCTACTTAAGACTATACTAGCTTTAAGGTAAATACCCTATAGTAGTATATAGGTTTTCCTCCTTACTTTAAGGTTTTTTCTATATAGATTAAGTAATAGAGGTACTAGATACTAGGCTAAAGCCTAGCTAGCGTAAATAAATAAATAAATAAATAAAGTAATAAATAAAGAAGCCTTTAATAATAATATTAAAAAGGTAGTAGTTAAGTATTACTTTTAAGCTAAATATAGTTTAAATTTAAATTATATCTTTAATATAAAGTTTTACTATATTATAAAAAGTAATAATAATATTACTACTATAAAGTTAATATATTATTACTATAGTATTAGTCTTTATAGTATAGTTAATAGCCTTAATAATATTTTTAAAGAATTTATTTTAAATTACTTTAAAGATAAAAAATCCTTTAATAATAGTTTTATAATAAATTTAAAGTAGTATTACTATAGTAATAATATAGATTAAAATAATTAATATAATTATATTTTATACTATAATATTTACTTAATTTAATTTATAATAAAGCTACTATTAATTACCTTTTTAACTATTTATTTAATAGTTTATTAAAGGTTTTAAATAATAATTATATTTAAAGGAAAAAAAGAAGCCTTTAAAGTAGTAAATATAAAGGCTTTATATTAGCTATATATTATTGCTATATTATCTATATAAAGAATAATATTTTATATACTCTTTAGTATTAATATTAAAATAAGTCTTATTATTTTTTATATTTAACCTTAAAATAATTTAATATTAACTTATATATTAAAGGTAATATAAATTTAATTTATAGTTTTATTATAAATTTACCTTAATTTATATTAAAGTAATATTAACTATAAATAAAGCTATTATAATTTTTATTATTAATATTTATTAATATTTTAGTACTTACTATATTTATACTTTAATATTAATATACTATTAAAGAAAGAGATAAATAAATATAAAAAATCTTTTTTTATACTTTTTAAGTGGTTTAAAGTTAATTTTACATTACTATAGTAGTGTAGGCGAAATTATAAAAGTTTTCTTTTATAGTAATATTATTTTACTATAGTAGCTTAAAGGTAGTATTAATAAATATAATATAACCCTTTTTATTAATTACTTTTAATAAAGTTTTAGTATTTTATAAAGTTATAGCTAAATTATAGTTTATAAAGTAAGTAATTCTTTTAGTAAATATTTTAGTTTAATTAATAATTTATAGTCTTTTAAAGAAAAAGAGAATATATTATTATAATTATAAAAGGCTTATTTATAAAGTAAAGACTAAAATATAAAGATTAAATAATAAAGTTACTTAAAGATAAGTGTTAAATAATAAAAGTTATATACTTTAATTTATATTTTATATATATACTTTTACCTCTTTTATTTCTTACTTTTAATATATAGTTAGGTTATACTTAAGCTTTATTATATTTTTATATCCTTCCTTTATAAGCTTCTTACTATAGTCTTCCTCTTTATATAGCACTTATTTATAATAAAAGTAAAGATATTTATAAAAGCTTTAAGCTTAAAAGAAATAGTAAAGGCAGTTTTTTATAGGTTTACTACTTTTTTATCTTTTAATTTAATAAATTAATTATTTAAAAGGCTTTATAGTATATATATTACAGCTTTATTTTTATATTTTTTAATACATTTATAAAGAGTTATAAGCAATATTTAAATACATTATAATTTAAACTACTATTTTTTATTATAAATGAATAAATAAATATATTTTATAGCTAAAGTATATATTTTAATTAATATATAGTTTCTTTATATTTTTAGGTTTTATTTAATAGCTATATATAAAAGGTTTAAGTCTTTAAAGGTGTTTTTAAAGTTAATTATATAAATAAAGACTTAGTATATTTTATATATAAAAATAAAAAGGTTTTTAATAACTTTAAGTTTAAAACCTTAAATATTAGTTTTTATAAAGTCTTAAGCTTTAATAAATTTAAAATTAATAATATTAATATTAATATATATATTAAAATCTATAAAGGTTTAGGTAGTATTATTATTTTAAATTATAATAAAGGTATAAAAGTATTACTTAATTAGAATTCTTTTTTTAATAAAAGTAAAAGTAGTTACCTTTATTAATTATAATTTTTTAAAATATTTAAATTAAGTTTTATTAATTTATTATAATTATATTAAAAGTACTTTATATTTCTATAATTATAATATTTATAGTTACTTTTTATTTTATTATTATAAGCTTTTATAGTTAGTTTATTAATTAATAAATTAAAGGTAAATTATTAATAGTTTAAAGAAAAAAATGTAATGGATTCAAGCTAGTGGCTCAGATCCTTATTAGGGGCTTATTGTAATCTTATTGCATTCTATAAAGCGTAACTATAGAGGCACACTTAGGGCACGCTAGAGGTATATAAGATATATAAGCTAATAAAGAGGCTCCTTTTAAGAGTCTTCTCTCTCTCCTCTATAGTTAATTTTAAATCTATTAACGCTAAATTATAGAAGCTATTTAAGCTAGTCTATAATAATTATTAACTATTATAGTAATAATAATATAAATATAATAAACCTTAATAGTAATAACTAAATAAGTTAACTAAGCGATATATAGAAATTATAATTCCTTTAAAATAGAATAGTATAGTAAGAGGTATAGCTTACTAAGCTTTACTACTAAGTATTAATAATAAAAGTAGCTAGCCTTAATATAACCTTAGTAACTATTAAAGTAATAATAGCTATACTTTACTATAAAAAACCTAAGTATAAGCTATTACCTATAAAAACGCTATATAATAGTAATAAAGCTACTTACTAAGCCTAATAAAGCTTTATAGCTTATAAATTAAAGGTAGACTTTAACTTTATTAAAAGTAATTATAATAAATAGTTCCTTATTTATTAAAACCTAAGGTTTAAAGTCTAAACCTATATAGCACCCTTCTTTAAATTAAGATATATATTTATATATATATTAAGCCACTTTTTAGTATACTTTAATAAAATATATATAGACCTTTATAGAGAAAAGCGCGCTATTTTTAAGCTTAATTAGCTTAAGTAATATATAAATAAATAATTTATAGACTTTTATATCTATTTTAAGTAAAAGTTAATATTAGTAGAAGGTATTAATTAAGTAAATACTATAAAACTTATAAAGCTTTATATAGCTTTAAATAAGTATATATATAATTACTATATTAGCTATAATATACCTTATAATAACTACTATAAAGCTATAAAGCACTACTAAAGCATTACTTTAAATATTAACTTTTACTATTTAAAGAAATATATTAAAGCCTACTAATTAAGTTATAAGTCTTATAATATAAAGGGCAATATAACTATAACTAAGGTTAATAATACTAGCCTTATAACACCTCTCTATAATTAATATACTTTATAATATACTTTCTCTTAAAGTAAGACTAATTATAAAGAGAAACTAACTTATACTATATAGGTTTCTAAAATAGTTATTAATAAACATTATAAAAAGGGTTAATACTTATACTATAAAGTTATAGGCTACTAAATTAAAGAATACTAGCTTTATTTAATATATCTACCCCTACTACCTATAGGTATATATATTTATAAAATCTTTAATAAAAAGCCTATTAATAATAAATTAAGCACTAACTTAAAAAAACATAGCCCTACTACTTAAGTCTTAATAATAAAAATATTAGTAGTAAATGTACTTACTTTAGCTATTAGCCTATATATTTAAATACTATATATAAAGTAATAAAAAACTATATAAAGGAACTACTATTTCTCTTACCTCTCCTTTATAATAGATCTTTATTTATTACTATATAAATAAATAGTAAATATAATAGCTTTACTACTATAAGCAAAAAGTTAGTATAATAGCTATATTTATAGCGCTTTTATCTATTATAACTATAATCACTAGTTATAGCCTTAACGTTAAATAATTATTTACACTTATTTGCTTTATATATATATATTACCTAACTTATTTACTTTATAGTAAACATTAATAGTTAGGTGTTTTTTATTATAGCCTATATTATCTTTAAACTATTTTATAACTATATTCTTAGCTCTCTATAGATATTTTAAAATAATATTATACTTTATTTTATTAAAAGGTATTTTAAGGTTAGTAAGCGTTTAAAACTAGTTATTTATACAGTAGAAATACACACTATTATAACACCTACTATAGCTATATTAGAATTAGTCTATACTAACCTAGTTTAACGCACTATATTATAATAAAAGCTAATATAACTTTTAATAATAAGCTTAAAGGAAATTAATAATATTTTAGTAACTACCTTAAAACCTTTTATTTTACTAGCTAATAAAATACTATAGCACTTACTACTTAATTTATATAATTTTAAAGACCTCTTTAGTAAAGAATAAACGTCCTCTTTACCCCTTTATTAAAGTATTATAAACTACTATATATATCTTTAAAAGAACTTAAATAGCTCCCTTTTAGAGATTCTATAGGTGCCTCTATATAATATACTAAAGGACTAGCTACTAAAGATTTAAAAATAAATTATAAACTTAATAAATAAAGGCTAAATTTATATATCCTTTTTATTAGCTATAGTGCTAATGCTTTTAATATAGAAGGTAGGTAGTAGCTAGCGCTTCTATATTAACTATTATACCTTTAATAAAGTTATAAATTAAAACTATTACCTACTTTTATTAGTAAAGGAGACTTTATATTCTTTTATAGAAGCTTAGTAGTTTATTAAATTAAATATATACACTGCCTTTTATTAGCTATAAGTAGCTTAAGGTAATAAATATTTAACTGCCTTTTATATATAATTTAGTCTCTTTAAATAGCTAGTATACCTATTTAGTCTAATAAAGGCTCTAGCTATATTTTAATATTATATTAATAGTGCATTAAAAGACACTTTTAAAGATTACACTACTATATACTTTAATAATATCTTAATTTACTTTAATAGTATATAAAAGAACTATATTAAGTATATATAGAAGGTTTTTACTTACTTTTAATAAATAGGCCTTTATTTAAATATTAATAAGTATACCTTTAGTATAAAGGAGGTAAAGTACCTAAGGTTTATTATTTAAATAGAATATATAGTATACTTAAATCTAAAGAAGGTAATAGTTATTTATAATTAATAGCTACCTATTAAAGTATATAGCGTCTATAGCTTCTTAAGTTTTATAAATTTTTATTATAAATTTATCCCTAACTTCTTAGATTTTATTAGCTCTTTTCTTATATTAATATAGAAGGGCGCGTTATTTATTTAATTAAGTAAGTATAAATAATTATTTTATTAGTTAAAGGCTGCCTTTATTTTATACTTTATTCTTACTTAGTAGAATTTTAACTATAAAACTATAGTAAAAGCTAATTTATTTAGAGAGGCGCTTAATAGTTACCTCTTTTAATATAATAAATTAAGTATATTACACTTAATTATATATTACTTAGTGTACTTATTAGTGCCTTAAAGAAACTATATAATTTATAATAAAGAGCTTTTTAATATTATTTCCTACCTTAAGGTATAGTTAGTAAAACTCTATAGTATTTTATACTCTTTTATAATTTTTACTAACTATAAAAATTTTAAATACTTTACTAGCCTATATAAGATATTTAAGAGATAGGTATATTAAGTAAAGACACTCTCTCTCTTTAATTTTTAATTATATTACTAACTAAGCACCTTTATAATATAACTTAATATACTCTTTTACTATAAATAAAATAAGTAAGGTTTAGCTATAAAATACTAAATACTATTCCCTTTAGTATTAATTATATACTTTAAAATACTAAATAAACCCTTAGTAGCTAATAATTATAACTTATATAGCTTAATAGCTACCTTATTTATACCTATATTATATATACCTATACTATTTATAAATCTATACTTTAAAGACCTTTAATTTTAAAGTATTATAATAAATAAATTATACTTTATTAAATAGAAGTTAGTTTAAAAGGGGGTATAATGTTTTTTACTTAAAGCTAACACTTAATAGTAAATAAAAAACTATACTATTAATATATATAGTGTATTATTATTTTATAGCTATATTTAAGTACTTTAATTTAAACTACTTACTACTACGTTTATTTAATATATATATAACTTACCTATATTAAGTTACCTTAATAAAAATACTATATTTTAAGCACTAATATATAAGTACTATTAAAAAGGGATATTAAAAGATATAGTACACTTTATATAAAATTACTATTATTATAATAAGTAAAAGAGTTAATAACTTTAATAAAGCTTATTATAGCTTATTTCTATATTAAATTATTATTAATTATAGGTTTTAATAGACTTTATAACTAACTTATTAGTAATAAATAAAGAATTTTTTAAATACTTTATAGTTATTATAGACTATCTCTTTAAATATATTTAGCTTAAAGTAATAATTAATATAGCTATTAAAGTGTATATAAAGCGCTTCCTTTAATATTAATAGCAGTTCTATAGGTTTCTATAAAGTATTATATTTAATTATAGCTTTAATTAAGTTAAAGGATTTTAAATAATGCTTTACTTATTAATAGAAACTAAATAATTACTATTTATATTATACTACTTATAAATAAATAGCGGTATAGAACGTACTAACTAGAAAGTGTAAGCTATACTATATATTATTATTGCTTTCTTTTAGAATAATTAGCCTAAATATTTAGCTACTTATTAGCTTATATTAAATAATTAAATATTTAATGTTATTAGAATAAGCGCCTACTATATACTTTATAGTTATAATATTAAACTCTTTTAATATAACCTATCTTTTATTAAAAGTTAAGTATTACTTAAAGGGTATATAGTATATTTCTTTAATTAAATCTATATAAGTACTTAATTAATATAAGCTACTATTAACTTTATATAATAGTAATAATAAAATATAGTAAATTATAAGCATTATTTAGCTAAGTGCTTTATAGTTAAAGATTAAGTTTAGCTTAACCTTTACTATATTAAAACTAACTGCTTATACTATAAGTTAAATTAGGTTATAGTAAGATATATTATTTTAAATATACCTATATTATTTACTATATACTTAAATATTTTAAGTAATATTTACTTAGTTTTTTATATAAACTTTATTTAATATATAGTAATAAATCTATTACTCTCTTAAATATATAAAGATTTTTAATTAAACCTACGCTTAATTAATAATAATTCTAAATAGGTATATTTTAAGTATAAAGTAAAGGAGATTCTATATATTTAAAATATATATAGCTATAGTAAAAATTATAATATATTTATTAAATAGGTAGAATATATCTATTTTATATAAAAGCTATTAAAAAGTATATATAATATATTTATACTATATAACTTTAAGTTATAATAAAGAGATATATATTATAATAATAGTTTTATTTTATTAAAATAAAATTTAATTTAAGGTTATTTATAACCCTTAATCTATTCTTTTAAAATAATACTTAACCCTTTATTTACCTTTTTTTAAAACTTTTTTTAATTATTTATTATTTATTAAAATCCTTTAAATTATAATATTAATAATAGCCTTTATTAAGCTTTTAAGGGGTAAGGGTTTATAATTATATAGTATAGTTATTAATAGTTTAATATAGTAGTATTAATTTATAGTTTATATAGTATATTTAATATATATTTACTACTACTTAAAAAGGGAAAAGAGAGAATTATAATTAATAATTAAAGGGAGTTTTTAAGCTATATTAAAAGTGTAAGCTAAAGGTCTCCTTAGCTAAAGCAGTGTATTTATATACTACTTTAGTAATATTAAAACCTCTTTTAGCTACCTTTTTAGCAGCCTTTAAAAGGTTTAGAAATTGCTAACTAAGGTTAATAAATTTAAAGTATAAAACAATATAGGCACTCTTTTATTTAATATATTCTTTATAAAGATATATAATATTTAAATAGTGTAATTAATCTAAATCTCTATAACTATATTATAAGTAGTGTAGTAAAGGGTAGTATTCTTTATAAATAAATACTTTCTTTAAAAGTATTTATATTATTATTTTTTATAAAATAAGTAAGCCTTACCCTACCTTTATAAATAGTTAAATAGCCTATTTTTACTATATATTTATAGTAAAATATAAAGTATTTAATTTTTTACTCTTTAAGTATAAAGGACTTATTACTTAAATTACTCTTTACTTTATAGTAGTTAATTAGCTATAAGCTATATAAAGGAGGTAAAGGGGGAGAGAGTAAAGCAGTAATAATAAATATTTTATTAGTATTAAATAAGTTAGTATTAAAAATTTATAATAACTATATTTATATTAATATAATAATATAACTAAAGTATAAAGGAAAATAATAATATAAGTGTAGAGGTAATATATAAAATATAAAATAATAAATAAAAGGCTTCTTTTAAAACTTAAAGTAAAATATTTATTAAATAAAATAAATAGTAAAAGAATAGTAAATAAGTAGTAAAGAGAATTTTAAAGAAGTTAAAAGATATAAAAGGGGAGAAAAGAAAGGTAAATAAATAATAGTATAAAGGGGGCTTTTATATTTATTTTACTAATCTAAGTAATTATAATAAGCTAGTACTTAACTTACTCTTTATTTATTTTAATTAGCTTATTATTATAATTATAAAATTAATTTATAATACTATAGCACTATTAAGCTTACTTTTAAATAACTATATACTAATATTATAAATAATATAAATTACTTATATAAGTATAGGCTAGGGATAGGTAGGGCTATAATATACTTACTTTACTATAAGTAAATACCCTTCTATACTTAATAAATAGTTAATAAAGTGTATAAAAGGGACCTATATAATAGATTTAAGCTAATAGTTTAAATCCTTATTAAGGGCTTATTATAATCTTATTATATCCTATAAAGCGTAACTATAGAGGTATATTTAGGGCATACTAAAGGTATATAAAATATATAAGCTAGTAAGAAGGCTCCTTTTAGAAGTCTCCTCTCTCTCCTCTATAGTTAATAATAAATCCATTAACGCTAAATCGCAGAAGCCATTTAGGCCAGTCCATAACAAAAAACGAGAATTAATTTTACTAAAATTTTATAAGCTTTTTATAAATAATATTTACCTTTCTTTTTAGTTTAATTAATATTATATTTTAGAATTATTAAGTAATTTAAATAACTTTCTTTTTAATTTTTTTATAATAAAAGTATATAAATTAATATAGTTTTAAAGTTTTAATTATAGTTTTATAAAAAGTAAAAAAGCTTTAGCTTTTTTATTAGCTTTTTTAAGGTATTTCTTTAGTAAATTTAAATAAATATTAAAGTTAATAAAACTCTAGTTATTTTTTTATTAGTATTTTTTATTATTATAATAATTTAAGCCTT
Source organism: Claviceps africana (assembly GCA_018360145.1). Classification (NCBI taxonomy): domain Eukaryota; kingdom Fungi; phylum Ascomycota; class Sordariomycetes; order Hypocreales; family Clavicipitaceae; genus Claviceps; species Claviceps africana. Next base: position 40,303 of record SRPY01000129.1, read on the forward strand.
TTAATTAATTAAATCTTTAAATAAAGTTAAGGTTTACTTTTAAATTTTTATTTAATTATTTTCAAGTTTTTTATAGTATTTATCTATTTATTTATTAAAGAATTAGTTCTATTTTATTTTATAATATTAATATAGGCAATACGCGCAAAGCTTGACTAGTGGTCACTAAATCTAGTTGCATTGCTTAGAGACGTCGTTTAGCATACAACCTAAATATTCGAAACGCCGACATGTCCGGGGGCAGGAAACCAGAGGATTTCGTTTGCATCGTTCGTGATTATTCAGCATTGCTAGAACTCGTTAATATACAAGGGGTCCTCAGTGATTCCGCTGCATTTTAAACTGAAATTGTGTAGCAAAATAGGTATATAGGATTACTATATTATTGGTACCTAATTACCACCTACTTGCCTACTACTAGGAATCTAGTAACCTACTTCCTAGTATTAGTAGGTAGGTACCTACTTCCATATACTAACTCCACTTACTACTCATAGATTATTACATAGGTACCTCAGTACCAACCTACTAGGTATTGGCCACCTAGGTACCTACCTAGTACCTAGGTACCTAGGTGGCAACTAGTAGTTTCCTTTAATTTCTGCACCGTTTCTGACCGACCGGTTCGAAGCCACGTGACAAGGCTCGACATCCGCGACATGGACCCGGGAAAATGATATTCCTTCACACAATCACCTCTTTCCCTCGCTTAGACCTGGGTTGGTGCACACAAGAAAATCAGAAATATTCTCACCCCTCCATCCTTCCTCCCAGCACGTCCAGTCCAACTGCTCACAGATTAGCCAGCAAACATGGCGGTTGGAAAGTGAGTCTTCTCGTCAACGACAATCTATTTGCAATATGTCTAACAAAAGCCAGGAACAAGAGACTCTCCAAGGGTAAGAAAGGACTCAAGAAGAAGACGGTTGACCCATTTTCTCGAAAGGATTGGTACTCCATTAAGGTATGATAACATCAAATTTATTTGAGACTTCAATTGCAGAACACGCTGACAAGACCTAGGCTCCCAGCTCTTTCAGTGTCCGAGAGTGAGTTTCTCGCAAAATTTAACAATATACGACGTACGTAACCAAATTAACCGTCCAACAGTGTTGGTAAGACCTTGGTGAATCGCACCACCGGTCTCAAAAATGCAAACGACGCGCTGAAGGGCCGTATTGTTGAGGTATCTCTGGCCGATCTTCAGAAGGATGAGGAGCACTCGTTCCGCAAAGTCCGTCTCCGTGTGGATGAGGTTCAGGGAAAGAACTGTTTGACCAACTTCCACGGCCTCGATTTCACCTCCGACAAGTTGAGGTCTCTGGTTCGCAAATGGCAGACTCTGATTGAAGCCAATGTAACTGTTAAGACGACAGATGACTATCTCATCCGCCTCTTTGCCATTGGATTCACGAAACGCCGACCGAATCAGATCAAGAAGACCACCTACGCCGCTTCTTCCCAGATCCGAGCCATTCGACGCAAGATGACAGACATCATTCAACGAGAGGCATCTAGCTGCACGCTCACTCAACTGACTTCAAAGCTTATTCCCGAGGTCATCGGCCGCGAGATCGAGAAATCCACAATTGGAATTTATCCGTTGCAAAACGTACGTTTTGATAGTTATTATAAGATGTCAGAATGGAAAACTAATCCACCGATGTCAGGTTCACATTCGTAAGGTGAAGCTTCTCAAAGCTCCAAAATTTGATCTGGGGGCGTTGATGGCACTTCATGGAGAATCGGGGACGGATGATCAAGGTCAAAAGGTCGAGCGGGAATTCAAGGAGAGGGTTCTGGCTGAGGTTTAAAATGGGTTGGGTGCAAATGCAGATAAATCAGGGATGCTAGGAGGGGTGATGATGCTATTCAATGTTTCGGATATAGTCGCGTAAGTCTCAATGACAATATGATGGGAAATTCCCTATGGGCGTCAAAACGAGCTGCTTTTCTCCCCGTACCTTCTGCCCAGGGACTATCCCTTTGGTGCGCACGAGGCTACACCGAAGTACCCCCCGTTTTTCTTTAGCTCTCTATTAGGCTAAAAATCAGTGACTCTTTAGTACTTTCTAAAAACATAACGTATTAATTAGGTTATAAAACGTATAATACCCCCTTTATAATTTAAAGAATTACTAAAACTTTTATTATAAAGTAAATTAATATATATATAAAGTACCTTTTATATAAATGTTTTTATAAAATAATAGTGTAGGTTAGTACCTAAAATGTAGCCTTATGTACATTAAAGGGATAGGTTATAGTGTATTTAGAATTTTATCCCCTTGTAGCAGAAGCTAACACTTTAGTGCCCCCACTCTTCAATAGCTAATTACTTATATTAAGGTGACCTCTTTATATATACTTTATCCCTTTAGTATGCAGAAGGCTACACTTAGGTGCCCCTTACTCTTATTTAATAGTAGATAAGCTTAACTAAAGCAACCTTAAAGTATATACTCTATTAGTATATTTATATAAATATAGTGTAGTTATAAGTATTTAAGTACTTTAGTTTATATAGGAATTTATGCTTATAGAAGGTAGCTTTTATAAAGATGTTTAATTAAATAGCAATGTAGGTCAATACCTAAATATAGCCTTCTACGCACTAAAGGGATGGGTAATTTTACTCTATAAGTGTTAGGTCTTAAGTAAGTAGCTAAGTAAACGCAATATAGTTATTATAAAATGGAATCTTCTATATAAAAGGAGGACTCCTAAATGTATAGGTAGAAATAATAACTTTATTTATATACATAACTATATACTTATTTATAACTTATTTATAACTTATATATATTCTCTTTAATAATGCTTTTTATAATTATTTATAATATATTTTATGAAATATAAATACCTATATTTTATATATAATATATAATATTTATTTATTTATTTATTTAAATACACTAAAGGGCTATAAAGCCCTTAGCTAATACCTTTACTTATAATAGATCTAAGCTACTAGCTTAGATATATAGTAGAAATAAAAAAGAAAGTGTTATAAAGTAGCAATAAAACTATTATAATTCTATAAAAAAAAATTAGTAAAACTATTATAATTTTATAAAAAAAACTTAATAAAGTTAAATAAAAACCTTAAGCCTTTATTTAAATAAATATTTATATAAATTAAAATAGTTTTTTTTTTACCTTTCTTTTTCTTTTAAAAAGTAAAATTAATATAAACTTTATTAATATTAAATAGTAGTTTACCTTTAAACTAATTTATAATATATATTAATCTTTACTTTTTATAACTTAATTATTATAAATTAATAATAAAATTAATTAAAAATAAAATAAAAATACTTTAAAAAACTATAAGTATTTTTTATAATATTATAAAAGCTATATTAATTTTAAACATTAATAATATAATAAGTAATATAGTTAAAATTATTATAATAAATAGTATTAATAACTCTTTAGTTTTTAAGCTTAATAATAATAAAAATTACCTTTAAATTAATTATAAAAAAACTAAAATATAAGCCTTTTTTTATAAAAAAAATATTTAATAGTAATTAAAATTTATTTAAAGTATAAAAGTATTTTATAATTTATAAACTTAAAGTTAATTAAAACTTTATTAATGTTAATTATAATTAATAGTTTTATATTTATTAATACCTTTTGTTTAAAGTTTATAATAAAGTTTTAGCTTTTTTTAAAGTTATTATAAATTTTATTTATAATTTAGCTTATTTTTTTAATTACCTTAGCTTTATATTTTTCAACCTTTATTAATAAAAATATATAATTATAAAGCTAAATTAACTATATTAATATATAAAAAAATAATTTTTAAACTTTTATATTTAATTTAAATAAAAGCTAGCTTTAATTAAAAAGCTAAAGTAAATAAATATAGTTAAGTTTATTAAGCTTTATTTAATACTTAATAAATATATATATAATTATTATATTAGCTATAATATATTTTATATTAACTATAATAATATAATAATATATTATTAAAGTATTACCTTTGATATTAACTTTTATTAATTTAAAGAGAAATTTTATATTATTTATTAAATAAAATTATTTTAAAACTATAATAATAATATTAAAATAATAAATATTAATACTATAAGTTTTTAATTTACCTTTATAAAGTTTAAAGGTAAAGATTAATAAAGCTTTAAATTTAAAAAATTAATAGCTTAAGCTATATAAATTTTAATAATAAAGATTTAATATTATTATAAAGTAAATTAATACCTTTATTATAATTTAGCTTTTTATATAATAGCTAAATACTTTTTTTTTAAATAAAGTATTTATAAAAGAAATTTAAAGTTTACTTTATTATAATAATAAAAAAAACAATATTAATACTTTAAATATATTAAGCTTAAAAAATAACCCTTTTTTTAAATAAAATTTATTAAAAAAAATAAATATATTTAAAACTACTTTATATTTATTATAAATAATAATACCTTAAGTTATTAAAAATTAAATTAAATATAAAAATAAAACCTTTTTTTCTTTTCTTTTTTTATAATAATTTATTATTTATTTTAATATAAATAAATAGTAATTATAATAGTTTTATAATTATAAATAAAAAAATAATATAATAACTTAGCTTTGTATAAATAGCTTTACTTTAACTTTATACTATAATTATAGTACTTAAAGCTATTAATATATTACTTTTTAATAAATAAACTATTTATTAAATATATTACTTTGTCCCGTGGCGTAGTGGTTAAGCGCCTAAATAACCGCTTATAGTTATAGGTTTAAATCCTATATAGAACATAGGTTTTTCTTAGTGTATATATAGAGGTAAAGGCGCTAAAAAAAATTAAACCTTAATTAGCTAAAAGGGGAGTAGTAGCCCTACTTTTAACTAATTAATACTTAATTAATAGCAAAAAAGTAGGTTTAATTCCCTTTACTTTTTTATTATTAACTAAGTAATATAAATTAACTACTTCTATATTATAAATAAGTAAATTACCCCTTAGCTCTTAAGTTATAGAGCTAGTTTATAGCTATAATTATTAAGAAAAAATAAGTAATTAAAAATAAAAAAAGTAAGGTAATAGTAATATATATTAATAACTAAAAAATAAAAAAGGAGGTATAAAGTAATTTATAGCTAAACTAGTATTTTATAGTTAAAAATAGGGACTAAAAAAAGCAGATTTTAAATATATTTAATAGATTTTTTACTTTATTAAGTAATTAACTAATTAATAATTACTTAGGTAATTATTAATTAGTAACTTAATAAGGTTTTCCTACTAAAAATTAGGTGTAGAGGTTTTAAATATAGCTAAGAGCATAAAATGCTTATATAAAAAATAGCTGCTAATGTACTAAATACAATACAATACAAATATATTACCTTATTTAGTTTTAAATAAATATAAATAATTAAATATTTTTAATAATAGCTTATATTATTAAAAGCTTAAGTTAAAACTATATTTTAAGCACTTTATAGCTTATTTAAAATAATATTAAACTTTATATAGCTTAAAATTAATTAATAGTTTAAAGTAAAAATAATTTAATAATTAAACCTTTTTTTATAAAATATATAAATAAACTTATTATTATTATTTTAAAATTAATTTATATAGCTATAATATAATAAACTATTAAAACTTAAAAAAATATATAATTTTTAATTATAAACTTAAAGAAAATTAATTTTATTCTCTCTTTTTTAATAATTAAATTTAATAAATTAAACTTAAAATTAATTTTTTTATTAAAACTTTATAATTTTATAATTTTATTTTAAAAAAATAAAGCTAATACTTTTTTTCTTTATTAAAGTTATATAAATTATTATATATACTTTAAATTATACCTTTTTATAAACTTTTGCAATTTTACCTATAATGTAATAACACTATAGAATTAACTTAAATTAACTTAAAAAGTAAATAAAAAGTTTAGCTATATTTATTTACCTCTCTTTATAATAGTATATTAAGTTTAAAGTATAAATATAATAAGTAGTGTAATAATAATAAATATTAATATAGAAAACTATAGTATTTTATAAAGTTACTATAATCCCTTTATTTACTATAGTAAGTTTATAATAGAAAACTAAGTTAATACTATAGTTAATATAGCTTAAAACTAAGTATTAGTCTATTTATAATAAAAATATAATAAAATTACTAAATTTATACTAACTTTTTTATTAAAAAGAGTTTAAAAGGTTATTTTATATATTATTAATATAGAAATAATATAGATTTATTATAAGTAATTTACTAACCCTTAAAAATTAATTATAACTACTAACCTTAAAGTAATAGTTAAAAGAGTAATTAAAAAGGCTATTTAGCTTAGAACTATATTAACTATAATATAAGCTAAAATTATAGCTAATAGTATTACCTTAATAATTAATAGGCTTATTTACTTAGCTACCTTTATAGTAATACTGCTTTATATTTATAAAGAGATTATTATTAAAGGTAACTTAATTAATAAAGTAGTTAAATAATATAGCTTAAAAGATATTATTTATACTATTAATAAAGCTATAAATAAAGACATTATAATAGCTATAAAGTGCCTTTATAATAATAATATAGTAATTACCTTTAAAAATATAGCCTAACTTTATACTAAAAATATAAAATAAATTTAAACTACCTTTAGCTTAATGTTAGGTGTCGACAAGGCGGCTAGGCAAAGGCGATATAGTGACTAGTATATTAACTAAAGCTTGCTTCTTTTAAGTCTTTTCCCCTTTATATATACACTACTTAGGGTTTATATATTAAGTATATAACTAAACATTAGTAATAAAGAGTTACTATAAGCTAGTCTTATAAGCTCCTTATAATTGCCCCCCTTTTTATACTAATATCCTAGTAGCTTTTACTTTAATTATTACCTACTTTATAACTTAGTAACAATAAGCTTTTATTACATTATTAAATAACAATATTATTTATATATATAGTAAGGTATAATTACCTTACCTTTTTAAAAGTAGGTTACTTACTATTCCTTACCCTTTTTATAATTCCTATAATAATTTAAATAATTATTATTTAAAGTTATACTATTAGTAAATATAAATAATATATATATTAAATTACCTATAAGTAGGTTATAACTTTATAAACACTACCCTTTTAGCTATTTTTTACTTTTATAATATCACTATTTTTATATTTTATTTTCTATTCTTTTTTCTTCTTTTAAATTATATATCTCTATCTCTTTACTAACTTTTCTTTATTATAAAGCTTATAGTTATTAAGCTTTTTTATTATACTTATATATATTATATATATATAAGTTATAATAAGTATAAAGCTAATCCGCCCTTTAAGCTTACCTTTATAGCAATTTACTATATATACCTATATAAACTATTTTAAAGTAGGAAGTATAAAGTGTTATATTATTATATATAATATAATAAATGTAATAACTTATACTTTAAAGTGTGTTTTTTTATTTTAAATTTATTAGGTTTTTACTAATAATTCCTTAAGTACTTACTATAATATAGGGGTTTTAAAACAACCTTTTATCTATTTATAAATAGCTTAAAATATTTATAAATACTAAGTAAGATAAGCCTATAATAATTATAAATAATAATAGTAATAAAGCTAATGATTTTTTTATTTTTAAAAGAGATATATAAAAGTCTCTTACCTACCTTTTACTTATACTTTTATATAGTTTTAACTATATTAAGCAGGCTTATTAGTCTACTTATAACTTTATTAAAGCTAAAAAGAGTATTTATATATAGTAAAACACTTTCCTTTTTCTTAGCTTTTATTAATAATTTATAGCTTATATATATTACCTTTAAGTAATTTATCTTAAACTATTAATTAATTTAAATTATATAGCGCCTAGCTCCTTAGCTAAGAATTATAAGTCTTTTTATTTCTTTTTACTAATATACTACTAACTTTACTAGCTAAATTATAAAGCTAAGTTTAATAATTAAAAGTATTATTTACTGCTTTACCTTTACTTTAAAAAAGCTAAATATACTATATAAATAGTAACGATTTATTAGGTTTTCTTTTATATTAAAAAGGCGTTTAAAGTAAATATTTAGGGTTTAATTTAAATACCTAAAGAAGGGATAATAGGTTATTATACCTTTTAAAATATATTAAAATTATTCTCTATTAGTTTCCCCTTTATTTAAGTAGTGGTTTAGCTATATATTACTTATTTTTCTATTTTAGTTTTTTTTTTAATAAATATATAAATCCTATTTTTCTTTTTATATTTTAGCTAGTCTTCGCTATTTTATAGCTATATCTTTAGCCTTATCTTAGTTTTTCTATAATATACTATAATAAATATAAGTATACTAATATTTTCTTCTACTATTTATTAATTATATTTATTAAGCTATCCTTTTTATTTTATAAAGTAGTAGGTATCCCTTTATATAGTCTTTTTATTATAAATTTCTTTTACTTTATATTCTTTATTTTCTTTCTTTAAATTTAAAATTATTAATTTCTCCTTATAATTACACTACCCTTTTTATAGTTTTAAGAGGTTAATATAAAATATATTATAAAGTTATTTATATTTCTTTAATAGTTTTAAATAGTATACTTACTTTTTTATTATATTTAAAATTTAAAATAGTTTTAAATACTTAAGGTTTAGCTTCTTTTTTATATTTTTAGTTTTAATATTTTTTATAAATAATAAAACTATTTCTTCTTTAATAAAGGTTTTTTTTTAGTGTCCTTTATTATAATATTTTACTTATATTTCTATTACTTTTTTTTATATATTTTATTAATTTTTCTTAAATTTTATATAGTTTCTATACTTTTACTTTTACTTTTAATACCTTTTTTTTTAAGTTATTATCTTTAATAATTAAATAAAACTTAAGGTAATAACTAAAGAGTATATAGTTTAATATATATTTTATTATATAATTAACTATATTATTATAAATAAACTATACTTATAATAAAAGTATAGGCTAAATTAGCTAGTATTTCTTTATAAAGTATTATAAGTGGTGTTTAAAGACTTAATTAATTTATTTTATCTACCTATTAGTTTATAGATAAAACACTATAAATAGTTTTCTCTTTATTTTTAAATAGTAGTAAAGATTACTTTAAAATACATTAATAAATACTAACCCTTTATTAAATATTACCCCTTTTATAGCGCTAAATTAAAGCTTTATTTCTTTATAATATATTTTAGCTAATTTTACTATATTAAGTATAGTTATAATTAATAAAAACACTATATATTTAGTATATTAATCTATAATTACTAATATTATATTTACTTATCTATTATTATTATATACCTTTAGTAGCTTAGTAATAAAGTTTATAAAAACTTTAACTTAAGGTTATTAAAGGGTTAGTAAAGATTTTAACTATTTATATAGTTAATACTATTAAGCTATAACTCTTTAGTATATTCTATAGCTTAAAATATATTTTAATATTATTTATTTTATTACTAGCTAATAAAAGACTTAATATAGAAGCTTAATAGTTCTATTTATTTTAAAATAACTAGCTAAAGAATTATTATAGTATAGCTATAAAAGCTTTTACTATAAAATAAGCTTTTAAAAAATAACTACTTAGTCTTTATATAGTAAAAGGCTATTTATATTATATTACTATACCTTTACCTTTCCCTTTAAATTTACTTTAGCTATACTTTTAATAATTTCTTTAAAGTTTAGATTTTACTTTTAAGCTTTTTATAGTACTTTTACTAAGGATTTATAAATCTCTATTATATAGGGATTAAATAATTTAGTAGCCTTTTATACCTTTTATATATTAATATACTAAATATAGGTAACTTTATTTTTAATATTACTTAATATTACTTATAATTTAGCTAATATTTTAATAATTACTTTAGCTACTTAAGTAATAAAATAAAGCTTATACTCTCTATTAATTAAGACTAATTATATCCTTAAAGGCATTTTACTAAGCTATTACCTCTTTATAAATAAGTCTTTATTTATAGTATTTAGTACTATTTATCTCTATAGCTTAGAAATTATTTCTTTATTACTTAACCTTTTACCTTTATAATTAAGCCTTTTTAATAAAGTATTAATAAAGTTACTTTTCTTTATTTAATACTTTATTATAAAGTTAAATAGACTTAAAAATATATACTATTTTACTTATTGCTTATTAAGTTTTCTTTATATTATAAATAATTATAAGTTATAGTAATTTAATAATACTTCTATAAAGTTATTTACCTTTTTTAAGTTATGTTATTAATATTCAAAGGACTTAATTATTATAAAGAGTTTTTAGTTAGCTATTTTATAATTTTACTTAGTATTTATAAACTTATAAAACTAAAATATAATAAAGTAATATTACCCTTTATTATTTAGTTATAATATAATATTAGCTATTATAAATATTAAAGCGTTTATTTTAATATAAAGAGGTTAGCTTAATTAATAGTAATAGAGTAAAGGCGCTTTTTAAAAAGCTACTTTTAGCTAATTAAATACTATATATTCCTTTTCTTTAAATAAAAATTTCTTAATTAATATTTCTTTTTAGCTATCCTTTATTAATATATTTAAAGGTATTATAATTATAAAGTAGTAGTGTATAAATTATTAGTAAAAATTATAGAATTTTAGAAATACTTATATATTTTAATACCTTTATAGTTTTTTTTAATCTTTAATAGTTTTTACTTATTATTTATTTATTACTATTTTATTAATAAATAGAATAAATTTAAGGAATTCTATTAAGTTTTAATAAAAGGTATACTTAAAAGGTTTTATATATAATTCTACTACTTTTATTTATTTAAAGACTTAGTAAATATAGTTAGTATATTCCTTCTTTATCTTTAAAAAGATAAGGATATTATTTAAATATACTATATAAATAATGTTAATTAAGCCCTTTAAGGCTTAATAAATATAGCTTTAAAACGTAATTAATATATTAGTAAGTTTAAATAGTATAACTAAGTATTTATAGTAACTATATTAAATATAAAACACTATTTTCTATTTATCTCTTTCTTTAATATAAATTTAATAGTATATATCTTTAATATTAATTTTAGTAAAAAACCTAGCTCTTTAATAATAATTTAAGATTTCTAATATAAAGGGTAATATATAGCAATTTTTAAGTGTAATTTTATTAATACCTTTATAATTTATATATAGTTAAAGGGTACTATCCTTTTTAAATATAAAGAGTATAAAGGTATTAATAAAGCTTTTTAAAGGTTTTATTTACTTATTTATTAAGTTTTCTTTAAAATATTTTTATAGAATTTTAAGCTTATTTAAGGATAAGAGGTATATAGATTTATAAAGGGGTAAAGTATTAAGTAAAAGGTTAATTAAATAGTTTATATCTTTAATAAATAAAAGTATATTAGCTTTATTAAAAGTAAATATATTTATAAAAGCTTTAAGTTTTAAAGGAATACTTAAAATAGTTCCTTAAAGGTTTATTACTTCTTTATTCTTTAGTTTAATATATTAATTATTTAAAAGGCTTTATAGTGTATAAATAACTACTTTCTTTTTATACTTCTTAGTAAATTAATAAAGAGTTAAAAATAATATATTAATATATTATATTTTAAACTACTATTCTTTATTATATATAAATAAATAAATATATTCTTTTACTAAAGTATATATTTTAATTAGTATAGAACTTCTTTAAGGGTTTAGTTTATAATTAATAGCTATATATAATAACTTTAAATTTTTAAATATACCTCTTAAATTAATAATGTTAATTAATACTTAATATACTCTATATTTAAGGACTTAAAGGTCCCTAACTACTTAAAGTTTAAAGGCTATTAGTTAGGTCTTTATTAAGCCTTAGGCTATTATAAATTTTAAGCTAATAATATTAATATTAAAATAAGTATTAAAATCTATAAAGGTATAGATAGTGTTTTTATTTTAAATTATAATATAAGTATAGAAACGTTGTTTAATTTAAATTTATTCTTTAGTAAAAATAAAGGTAGCTACCTTTATTAATTATTGTTTTTTAAGGTATTAAAGTTAGCCTTTACTAGTTTATTATAGTTATATTAAATATACCTTATTTCCCTATAGTTATAGTATTTACATTTACTCTTTGTTTTATTATTATTAGCTTTAGTTACTAAACCTATAATAGTTAATTACTAATAGTTTATAAAGGAAAGGAAGAATTAGTTTTATTAAAATTTAATAGACTTTTTATAAAGAGTGTTTATTTTTCTTTTAAGCTTTATTAGTATTATATTTTAAAATTACTAAGCAATTTAAACCACTTTCTTTTAGGTTTTCTTTATAATAAATATATATAAGTTAATATAGTTTTAAAGTTTTAGTTATAACTTTATAAAAAGTAGAAGGGCTTTAGCTTTTTTATTAGCTCTTTTTAAATATTTCTTTAGTAAATTAAGGTAGATATTAAAATTAATAAAGCTTTAGCTATTTCTTTATTTAATATTCTTTATTATAGTAGTAATTTAAATCTTTTAGTTTATAAAGTCTTTAAGTAATATTAAAGTTTATTTTTAGAACTTTACTTAATTATCCTTAAGTTTAATATAACGCTTATTTAACTATTTATTAAAGAATTAGTTCTATTTTACTCTATAAAATTAATATATATAGTTAAAGGTAAAGAGTATTTTTAAATAATTTTAATATAATTTATATTTTACTTTATTAAAGGTATAGTTTAAGTTATTAATTTAGATCTTATATTTTTAGAAATTAGTAAGGTATATAAATAAATTAATGTTTTTAACCTTAACTTCTCCTTAGCTTTTATTAAATAAATCTTTATAAAAGTAGTAATATTTTACCTTAATTTTATTATTAATTCTTTATTTTAAAGCTTAAAAAAGTTTTTATTTTTTCTTTTATAGTTTCTTTAGCTTTTTTAACTAAAAGATTTACTCTTTAATTACCTTAGCTTTTTTATAAAGGCTTTAAGTATTTAAGTTTACCTCTTTTAATATAAAAGTATTAGTAATTTAAGCGCTACTTTATAAACCTTTTATAAATTAATAGAGTATTAATAGGGGGTTAGGGGATAATAATTCTTTATAAAGAATTATAATAGGTTATTTAATTTAAGGTACTATATTCTTTTTAAGTAGCCTTTAAGGAAGCTTTAAAATTATTAAGTGTTAATAAAGCGGCTAAGTAAAGGCAATATAGTAACTAATATATTAATTAAAGCTTACTTCTTTTAAGTCTTTTCCCCTTTATATATACACTACTTAGGGTTTATATACTAAGTATATAACTAAGCATTAGCGATAAAGAGTTGCTGCAGGCTAGTCTTGTAAGCTCCTCACACTTAAATATAATACTAAACTAATAAATATTTAATATTATTATTAAAGAATTCCTTATTTATTATATATATTAAATTACTAAAGAAAATATCTTTTACTACTTTACCTCTATTAATAGCAGTAATATTATTAAAATTATAATATTGTATTGTATTATATTTAGTACACTAGCAGCTATTTTTTATATAAGCATTTTATACTCTTAGCTATATCTAAAACCTCTGCACCTAATTTTTAGTAAGAAAACCTTATTAAGTTACTAATTAATAATTACCTAAGTAATTATTAATTAGTTAATTGCCTAATAAAGTAAAAAACCTACTAAATATATTTAAAATCTACTTTTTTTAGTCTCTATTTTTAATTATAAAATACCGGTTTAGCTATAAATTACCCTATACCTCCTTTTTTATTTTTAGTTATTAATATATACTACTACTACCCTACTTTTTTTATTTTTAATTACCTATTTTTTCCTAGTAATTATAGCTATAAACTAGCTTTATAACTTAAGAGCTAAGGGGTAATTTACTTATTTATAATATAGAAGTAGCTAATTTATACTACTTAGTTAGTAATAGAAAAGTAAAGGAACTAAACTTACTTTTTTACTATTAATTAAATATTAATTAGCTAAAAGTAAGGCTACCACTCCCCTTTTAGCTAATTAAGGTTTAATTTTTTTTAGCGCCCTTGCCTTTATATATACATTAAGAAAAACCTATGTTCTATATAGAATTTAAACCTATAACTATAAGCAGTTATCTAGGCGCTTAACCACTGCGCCACAGAACAAAATTATAATATAAAAACTCTATAGCACTATAATATAAGCCTTCTTTATTTTTAAAATTAAAGATATTAATATAGCTAATAAACTATACTATAGAGAAGTTATTTATAAAATTAAAATATATAAAGCTAAACTATATAATAAAGCATTTTATTTATATTAATACTATTAATGCTTTAAATTTAGCTATATTACTATATACAATATTATAACTTTATATTATAACTATTATACTACTATTAAGTATACTTTTAAAATTAATTACTTAGCTATTATAAATATAAAGTAAAAGTAATATACTAATTATATAAATATTTACTTTATTTAATTAAAACATTATTTAATTATTAATAATTATTAAATAAAAGCCTATACTATATACTTAAGCTAGCTTAGTAGCTTTATTACTTTACTTATATTAACCTTTATAAATATAAATAATTAAACTAAGGTTTAAACCTATAATTAATATAAATAAGTTAGTAATATCTTTTTTAATAAAGCCTTACTTTAAAAGTATAGTAAGTACCTTTAAGGTAGTTATAATTAATACTTAAGCTTTAATATAATATTTATACCCCCTTTATTAAGGCTTTAAAGTATTATTAAGGCCTTTTTTAGCTATTACTTTAGTATTAAATTACCTTTTTTATTATAAAGAACTCCTTTATTTTTTAATTAAATATAATATTATAAGTAATATATTAAAATATATAAAAAAAATATATTTTATTTATTTAGCTTTTAAATCCTAATTTAAGATTAATATAGTAGTAATTTAAAAACTATATAATATTAATAAAAACCCTTTAAACTTAAGCTTAGGTTTTTCTAATTTATAGTTTAAAGTAAAAGAATAGCTATTTATATTTACTATTAATATAGCCTTAGCTTATAAATAATATAGTTTAATATTAATTAATATATTATAACTCTTTATAATATTAATATTTACTTTATTTACTCTTTTACTTACTATTATAACTAAATAACTCCCCTATATAACTTTTTTATAAAACTACTATAATATTATTATATTTTTATTAATAACTTTAATTAATATTACCCCCTTTAAAATTAATATAGCTATATATTATTTAATAGTAATAAACTCTTAATAATTATAGCTTAATAGTAATTTAAATTTATTATACTTTAAAGTAAAATAATATAGTAAATATAAAGTAAAAGAAATAGTACTATTAACTATATTTAGTTATTTACTAACCTTTAAACTTAATTTTTAAAAGAATTAAACTTTATTTAGTTTAACTATATTTAATAGCTTATTTATATTACCTTTTATAATTATAGTTCTATAATTAATACTATTAAATAAACTTTATATTACTTTAAATAGCTTTAAATAAATAAAATACTTATTATTATAAAGGTAATATACTACTTTTACCCTTTTTTTATATTAATTATCCTTAATACCTTTTATTAAATTAATTTCTTTACTATATAGTTTATAGCTAAACTTATTATTATTACTACCTTTTTTATATTAAAAGGCCTTTATAAAACTTTTAAAGTATAGTTATAATAAACCTTTAAAGTTTATAAAGTTATTTATAATATAAAATATATTTAAAGACTTTAATAATACTACTATATTAAAATAAGCTAATAAGCTATTATTAATATAGCTTTAAATTAAAAATAAGTTATTTATAAAGAATAATATAGCTTTTAATACTATATAGTAATAAATATAATAGTTAAAAAGAGTAACCTTTAAAAATTAAAATAATAAACTTAACTTTATAGTAATTTATTATTTAAGATTACTTAGGTCTTAACCCTTTATTATAGTAGTAATAGTATACCTTTAGCTATTTTTTATTATAATAAAATAAAGGTATTCTTTAATAAATTCTTTCTTACTTTAATTATTTATATAAATAATATATTAACTAACTTTAGCCCTTAACTTAACTGTACTATATTTTTAAAGAAAACTACTTTATAGCCTTAAAAATATATAATATAATTAAAGAACTAGCTAGCTAAAAAGCCTTTAAATTTAATAAGCTTTTAATAAAGTTCTTTAAAGCTTATAGTAAACTATTTATTAGTATTTTCTTTAACTTACTTAATATATATTACTATATTAAGCACTACTTAGCTTTATTTTAAAAGGTTAAAGTTATAGTTTTTTATAAGCTAAGAAAGTTATTTAAAGAAAGAAAGTATATTAATATATAAAAATTAATCTCCTTTTTTAGCATTATAAATAAGGTATTAAAAGCAGTAGTAGTAATATAAATTATTTATATAGTTAAGGAAGGTAGCGCTTTTTAAAGCTTTAAATAAATAACTATACTAATATTTTATAAAAGTAGCTTTTATTATTTTAATAAAAGCTATATATATAATATAATACTATAGTAGTACTATATTACTTTTTTAGTTTAATATTTTAACTACTTTTAATATAGTATATTACATAAAACTTATTTATATAATAGTTTTTATTAATCTTTTTATATAAATAATATATTAAATCTAAGCCTTTACTATATTATATAAAGCTTACTTTATATTTAGTAGCTAAATAGTAGCCTTTTATATAGTATTTATAAAGGTCCTTTAAAGGTGCTTTATATCCTTAATTCTCTTTCTTTTTTATATTACTTTACTTTATATTAAACTTATAATAATTAACTTTATATTAATACTTAACTTTTTTAATAACATTAATATTTTAATATATAGTTATATAATAAAGAAAACTTAGGCTTAATTTAAAATTATTTAAGTAGTTTATTAAAAATAGTTTTATAAATTAAGCTTAAAGTTTTATTTATAAAAATATAAATTTATTTACTTTAGTAAAAAGAGATAGTTAATAATAATATTAATTTAACTTAAAACTATAATAGTTTAGCTAATATAATTAGTTTATTTCTTTAGTATTTAAATTTATTATAAACTTTAATAAAAGGTTTATTAACTTAAATTAATTATAAAACTAATATAATAATAACTTACCTTTACTATACTTTTTATATTTATTTAAAGGTATTTATTATATAAATTTAAACTCCTTTATACTTAAGTTATTTAAAGCTTTATTAATTATAATATAGGTTTATATTATATTTTAATTAAATATAAAGGTATAGCTAAAGATATTACTAAAGCCTTTACTATAAAGTAAACTTAATGCCTTTATATTATTATTAATATTTATAAAGCTATACTATAGTTTTTTATTAAAACTAAGGTAGTAATCCCTCTTTTAAACTTATACTTTAATTACTATATTTAATAATTTTATAATAAAATTAAAATAAATAAAATAGCTAATAAAATTTAAATAACTTATACTTTAATAATAACCTACCTTTAATATAGTATTTAATATAGAAAATAGCTTTATATTAACTATATATTACTTTTAACTTAGCCTTTATTAAACTTTACTATATTTTTTATATTTAAAATATTAAAATTAAATTAAAAAAAGTAATAGCTTT
>SRPY01000013.1:0-134851 GCA_018360145.1 Claviceps africana
CCCCCCCCCCCCCCCCCAAAAAAAAAAAAAACAAGAAAACAGGCCGGTCATGCTGACCCCTCGGATAGCTTTGGAGCCGGGAGAGGTCGTCAAAGATGACTACTTTACCCTCTTTGACTCGGTCGCCGCCCTCGAGGTTTGTCTCTGCGCCGTGACGGTGGTGCCTTTGCGTGAGAGCTCTAGACCTGATGAATGCGTAGATCATGGACCCTAAGATGGACAGCGGATGCGTCCAGCCCGGCGAGGAGCTCGACGTGCTGTACGATGTGTCGCGACCGTTGCAGCCGGAGCAGGTTCTGGGGATTATGGATCAGCTGATTTGTCACGAGGTGAGTGTGTCGAAATCTTGGGGGCCTTGACGACGATGATGCGTCTTGGATAGTATTGTGAAAATAAAAGAAAAAAAAATCAATCAATAATCAATTATCAATAAGAAAAAGGAGAAAAAAAAAATGAGCTAATTTCTGTCTAGATGTCCTGGCATGTTGGCTACCCGCTATCGCAGACCATATTCACCAGTGTTTACGTCGATGCTCTCCTCATGGTTGTGCCAGCCAGCACTCGACAAGCCCACTTTTTGCGTAACCAAAACGCGGAGGATGCTGATGATCATCAGAAGCCGATGCTCCAAGTCCTGCGAGCATATATTTTGGGGATGCTCAAGGCGTGTGGTTATGTGAATGAACGTATCAAGGCCGAGCACTTTTACGAGGTGGGTTTCTGGTGTCTTCTTTCTCTGCCAAGCTGACCGAGATGGGGATGGTCGTACACTAACAGGCATTGTTTTATTTTTATTCATTTTTATTTTTGGTTTTTTTAGGAGGAAGACTTTGTCCCAAACACGTATAACCGCACGCTGCTAACAAATTTGCCCACAAAAGAGGTGCAAGATGTGCTCGACGACGCGGTAGAGCTCGTGCTTTCTCTCAAGGGCTCATCTCTGCCCGACGACGTTGCGGGTGCACTCGTCAGCCGTCTGAACCTGCGGAGCGTCTTCTTGAGAGCCACGGAATCGCCCCAGTACATGAAGGAACCGGCCAAAGCCAAGGCCCCCTGGGACGAGGCCCTGCAGCTTCTTCCACGGATAGACACGACTCACTCACTGGGAACCGCCGTCGACGACGCCTTCAGCATGAAATTGCAGCGAAAGCTCGCAAGCACCATGCCCCCACGACCCATTGTTCAGCTCAAATTCGACGATGCCTTTGTCCACTTGTCGCGCCTCTTCAAAGACGGCTCCGAGGTCATTGGCGTACTAGACTATACCGACTCGCAGTGTCTGCAGGTACGAATGGGCCGAGCAAACCCAAGCCCGTGAAGGCGAAACTCTCCGAATCCGTCTCTCTCCACGCGTACTCCTCGTCACCCCTTTTGCTTGCTGACGTTTTCTGCCTTATTCCCAACCCCAGACTTTCGTCCAGATGTTCCAGTCCAAAAAGCCTCAACCGATGGTGTACATTCGAACCCTGCTGCAGACATTCCTCTTCAACGCCATGGAGATCCTGGGATCCATGTCCTTTCGACAGCTCATCGACGACAACCTCTCCATCATTACTCTCCCCGCACACCCGCTCCTCGACCGAGACAACGACGAGGTGGAAGCACCCCAGGACGCCCGCTTCGTCATGTCCCAGCAGATGGAGCTCTTCCGTCAGCGAGCCGCCCAGCCCTTCCTCGACATCTTCCGCACCGCCTGCCAAAACCGCTGCCGGGTGCGCCGGACCCTCTGCCACCTGATCCGCGACTGGGAAGCCCTCCAAGTCGACGCCGAAGACATTGACCAGTTCCTCCAGATTGCGACCGACGAACGGCCCCTCGCGCAGCAGTCGTCGTCGTCTCCGGAAAGCGACCCCCTCGAGACGTACTCCCTCCCCCTGTCGTCGTGGACATATCTCTACAAACTGCGCCAGATGGAAGCCATCGTCCAGCTCGGCTTCGAACTCCAAATCTACCAGGTCGACGAACTGGCAGGCATGTACTGGTACCTCAACTACCTGGCCAAGTCACGGCTCCAGCACGTGAAGCGCATCAAGACCTTCGTCGTCCGCCAGGCCACACCCCCCGACACCGCCAGCCAGCCTCGTCCGCGCTCCCGCGCCGCAGAGCAGCAGCTCCAGCGCTCCCTCGCCCACACGCGGCTGTCTCTGCTCGACGCCGCCATCACGCGGGAACTTTCCGACGCGCTCTCCTGCCTGTACGCCGTGCTCCAGCGCCACAACCTCATCCGGGCGCTCCAGAGACCATACAGCGACGACCACCTCCGCTACCACCTGCGCATGAAGCCCTTCTCCCCCATCGGCATGCCCCCCCTCCCCACCTACGACGACTTCACGCACGGAGCCAAACAACCCGACTCCAGCACCGCCGAGCTCCTCGACTACGCCGACCGGGCCGTCGCCAGCGCAAAGAGGGGCCTCGAAGCGCTGACCAGGCTCTCCCCCGAGGATTCCTTCTCCGTCGGCTCCCACGCGCGGTACATCGGCGCCGCCAAGAACGCGCTCAAGTCGTGCATCGCCACGGGCGTGGCCGTCTCGACGCTGCGAAAGGCCTTGCGCGACGCGGGGGACGACCAGGACGAGGATGCCGCGCTGGGCGTCTTGGCCGTCGAGGTTCCCGCGCCGGACAAGGCGTATCATGAGTGGTGGATCGTCCCGCGCGTGGTGCCCGCGTCGAACCCGACTAAGGAGTAGCATCGTTTGACGGACTGGCGAGCATGTCGTCGAAAGGCGGGTGAGTGCAGACAGGATTGTTGAAGAAGAGGGGGATGGGAGAAATTGATAACTAGCGGCTCTTGATGCCTCTGTTGTACATGCTGTCCTTTTTCTTGTCAAGGTTGACCACATCTATATAAAAAGAGAAGAAAAGAAGAGTACCGAGCAAAAAAGAAAACAAGACTTCCATCCATGCCGTACCTGGCTTGTGTTACTTTGTCCTCATCCCTTTCCCATCCAACTTTCCCCAATTCAGACAGAATCTGCCGTGGTACACAAAAAAAAAAATTGTAGTTTGTCTCAATTTAATGTATTCTTCTGCACGCCCGCGTATGTCTCGTACTGATCCTGAGGCTATGGCGTGGCGTGCCCTGTCACCATTTGCTGTCGGATCCGAGCGCAGAAGTTGAGTAGTACCGCTACGCGGCCTTGCGGCCCATACGGAGGCGGACCGTCTGCGCGTACAGAGCGTCCTTGAAGGCAAACAAGAGAGCGGCTGTCAGGACACTCTGGGAGACTTTGGGACCGATGCCTATGACGGTGTTATTCACAAAGAGAGAGAGAGAGAGAGAGAGAGAGAGAGAGAAAAGAGAAAAGGTAAACTGGCATTGTCCCGATTCGAGAGGACGGACAACATACCCTTGTAAAGACCAGCATAGCCCTCCTCGCGAATCACTCTGCTCAGAGTCGCGCTCATTCCCTCCTTTTTGCTGCTTTGGCCGCCCGCAACGTGCATTTTGCTCTTGACGGTGATGTAAGGATAGGTGACCGACGTGGCAAAGAGCTTGCCAAGCGCGCCGAGGAAAAAGGCCACGGTAGGGGTGACCTTCCTCCTCTTCTCTACGGCGTTCTTCATCTGCTCAAAGAGCGTGTACTGGAGAATAGGGTTCATGACCAGGACCAACGCCGGCAGGACGCCCGAGAAGAGGGCCTGAGGTCCCTCCTTCCTGAGGAGCGACATGAGCGTGCCCATGGTGGTGGGCGTCGCGGCGCGCTTGCCGGCCTCGAGGTCGGCCTCGGAGTGCTTCTGACGGGTGGTGACGCGCGTGTTGACGACCCAGATGGGGTTGGTGATGATGACGGTGGCGGACCCGGCAATGGCGCCGGCGATCATGGACTCAATCGTCGTGAGCTTCTTGTTGGCGCGACCAGCGGCCGCGGCGGCCTTTTCGAAGAAGGCCCGCGTCCACTCGTACCAGTAGTAGTAGACAAAGTTGGTGACGCTGATGCCGAACAGCGCCGAGTTGATGCCCGAGTACAGGCCGGCGATGCCCTCGCGGGCGACGATTCTCTGGACGGCGTCGACAAACCCGGTCTCGGCCTTTTTCGACTCGACCTGGGCGCGGGTGGACAGCGTGATGAGCGGATATCTGTGGTTGGCATGTGAGCAAGACGCGCGCGCATGTTTATTTTTATTACTATTATTATTATTTTCCTTTTCCTTCTTCTCTTCTTCTCTTTTTTTTCTCTCTTTTGTTTTTAGTTCCGTAATGAAGCAGATATAAAGGAGCTCTTGGGATTTTCTTCGTACGTCAACACCATTGATAAAATGCCACCGCCTGCGCCGGCAAGCGCGTGGGCAACGTTGTCGTTTTGCGGGATAGGCGACTTGGCAGCCATTGTAGGAGCGTAAGAGGAATACTGGGATGCGATGCGGAAGCGTGGCGAGACACGAGACAGATTGAAACTATGGCAAGTATATCATTCAGGATGAATTCAGAATGAGGCGTAGCATTCAACAAAATGGTTCAAGCCGAGATTTGGGAAAGGGAACATGAGGGCTGTCAGTGGTCACTTGTAGGTTGGCGACAAATCCACGAGTCCGGCCCGTGAACCGAGGTAGAGACCAAGATGACGAGTGATCGCGTGCTGATGCCGAAGGGCGGCAATGGACTCCGCCGAGAAGGAGCCGCCAGTCCCACTTGCCCCTTCTGGCCAAAAGCTATCCATGCGGAGAAGAGGCGGAAGGTGCCAGCCAGCCAGGCCTCGCTGTGTGGACGTGGACGTGGACGGCAGCAGCAGAAGAGGCAGCAAGAGCAGCAGCTGCTGCTGCTGCAACAGCTTGTCCGGAACAAAGTCATCCTCCTCGGCGCGATTATTCCGTTCCGCGGCCGGCAACAGGAACAAACAGACTAACAGACTCGTCGGGCTCAGCTTGCCTGTGACAGCCGCCAACGACATTGAGTTGACAATGCTTGACATGTGACGGGGGGTGCGTCAACGACGCCCGAAGCCCAAGCCAAGGGCAAAGCTGCGGAGGGAGGCAGAGCGTGGCGGAGGGCTGCGGAGCGGGGACGACGGAGCACGGAGCACGGAGCACGGAACAACTATAAATGCGCAGGCGCGAAGGGGGCCGCGGGGCAGACCCTGACTGACGGGTGACTGACGCTAAGCCTGACAGGGACCCAAGTAAACAAAATCGGCAAGACCTCTGCCCCATTCATCCACGTCGCGCCGAGACAGCCCATGCGCCGTGGTTTATTGGTGGTTGTCATTCTTGCATTCTTGCCTTCTCGCATTCTCGCATTCCCGTGCCACAATCCATCGACAGGACCGCTAACATCAATCCCGATGGAACCCGACCGCGTCATTTGAGCCAGACACGAGACGCCAAAGACGACAGAGACGACAGAGACGCCAAACAAACATCGCACTCCAAGGCCAAACGCATCCACGCGGCCGACTGGCCATCTCCGTCGCAGCGGCTGCGGGCCCAACCATGTCGTCGCCGGATCCTCTCAACGATCTGACCATGGCAGACTTGGCTTCGCAACCTCCCTCATCGGCCACACGCCGCCTCACCCGGAGCCAATCGTCCCTGCGCTTCGTTTCCCTTCCTCCCGGCGGCTCGCCGCAGAGAAAAATGTTCGATTCCTCTCGGCCGGATGGAAACAACCCCCCGGTTGGCAGCAGCGCGCGCCGCAAGCTGTTCCAGTCATCCTCTCCGACCTCCCAAACGGCCGCGCGCCGGCTGAGACGTCAAACGACCACCACCACTGTCCCTCTGCGCGAGTCCGTGGAGAAGGGGGCAGATGACGGGATGACGCCGAGGTCGCGCGGTCGTCCACGAAAACCCAATGGAACGCCCATGCCGGGCGCGGGTACCAAAAGGCGCGCAGCCACGCCTTCCAAGAGAACACCTCGCCGTGCGAAGACGATGGCGACGAGTCGAGAACATGAAGAAGAACCATCATTCGAGCCCAGCTTACTATCGACACCTACACCAAAACGAAATGTCCGCGCGCGAAAGACCCCGGGCCTGACCATCTCAACTCAAGCCAAGAAGTCGGACATTACGCCTCGAGCATCCACAGCTAGAAGGGGAAGGCGGAGGCGGCAAGCTCTTGCGCCGGACGAATTGCTCGAGCTCGCGGACGAAGTGGGCGACATCAGCCTTGACACAACACAACTGCCCCCCGTCACTAGCGATGACGAGGTAGATCTTGTCAAGGCTCCGTCAGAGTCAGCAGATGACGACGAAGCGGCCAACGCGCCTCCGCCGCCCCGGCTACCGGCCTTGGCTGCCGCGGCTCCTTCGTCTCCATCTCCCGTCATTGTTTCCCCAATAGAGCAAAATTCGGATACCTGGATCGCCTCTATTCCGGACGCGCCCACACCAAAAGCTGTGCAAGCTGTACCCCGAACTCAGGCCGACATTTCTGAGCTCTCGCCGCCTTTCGGCGCAACTCACGCTCCTCAGCAATACACTGGACAACAAGAGGAGGAGGCGATTGACTACGACGACAACGACGATGATGACGACTACGGCTATGGTGATCTGGGAGCGGGTGGAAGTGATCGGTCGTCCATAGACGAGCTCCTGCGGGATGATGCGCCTCCTACCACAATGACAACGGCACCATCAGCATATGATACCATTGCACAGGGCGAGGACTTTAGCATGATCTTCATGGAATCAATACAATCTCTACATCCAAACTTTGACAGCTCCGTGCATCCAATAGCACCGCATGATGAACTAGGAGAGGAGACCAGTCTAATCATCAATAAGACACTAGAGTCTCTGAGGCAGGGCGCTGATGGAGGCGAGCCCGAGGATGGAGCAGACGAAGTACGTCTCCCTAATATATTCACCGCCGCTCGGCCCGGTGAACCTGTCGTGGAAGACGACGAGAGACAAGAACAGGAAGGGCAGCTGCCGCACATGCCTGAAGAACAGCTTCTGGCGCCTTCGGGCAGAGACGTCGCGCCTGCACAACAACAATCGTCGTCTCCCAACTCACGACCAAGTCCACGTCGCTCTCGTAGTCCGCGCAAGACTGCGAATCCATCACCACTTAGGCATCGCGTCTTGAAATACAGCGCCATGCAAGCAGGAGACTCTACTGCGGTCGCAGAGACGGCACATACTGCCGGGTTTCCTCGGTCGCCACAGCCTCACAGCCACGTCCAAAATGCAGAGTACCCAGACGAAGAACAAGCAAATTCCTTTGAGGATTCTTTCTCTGAGATACCTGACGCTGTGCTGACGGCAGCAACGCCTGGACGAACCACAGTGAACATGTCGTACACCGTCATGGAAGACAAAGTGGACCACGTTCAGGCGGACGACGTACCAGGGGATAATGGCATGGCTGCCGAGGAGGATGGACAGCCACAGCGCAAGGACGAGTCCGCGGGTGGAGAGGAGAACGAAGAAGGACAAGAACTGGCAGGAAAAGAGCGAGTCGAAACTGAAAAGTTGCAACCAAGGGATGCCGACGCACAATATCACGAGTTTACTCACATCACTTCTCAGATTCGCGAGGAAGGACGAAACGAGCACAGACAGCAGTCGGAGGATGAGGTGACAGCCATCGAGAGACACGGGCTAGATGCCGTGGATACCAAGGTGACCTCGGACGAGCAGGCCACCAGTAACATGGAGGGACTTGACAACATTAACAGAGGCGACGAATCGCTTGAAAAGGGGGGAGAAGAAGAAGAAGAAGAAGAAGAAGAAGAAGACCATCAAGAAGCATGGGCGGAAGCGCACACAGCAGAGCCCAGCATTTTCGTAGCCAACGATGAGGAAGCTCCTCAGGATGAGCTGGAAGCTCGCACAGCCCCCCCAGAAAACCACATACCCGAAGAGGACAATCTCGACGTTCGCTCCGATTCTCGCCGGCAGGACTCTGGGCAAGATGCACATGACGTAATCGATGACTCTCGAGAAGGTTGGGACCAGGAAGAAATGAGTATTACGGAGCCCGTCGAGGATGTAGAAGAAAATGTGGCAGAGTATCGTGTCCGAGAGCGATATGGCGATGAACAAGAGCATGAAGAAGCAGGAGAAGAGGAAATGGAAGACGTTAAGGACGTTGAGTATGCTGAAGAATATGTGGAAGAAAACGAGGTTCAAGGTCGGACACATGACGGTCAACAAGAGCAAGGGCAAGAAGAGGAAATGGAAGATGCTGGAGACGTGGCAGATTACGGGCTCCGTGGGCGGTACGACAGTCGACAGGAGCAAGAGCGGGAACAACAACAAGAAGAAGAAATGGGGGACGCCAGGGAAATGGAGGATGCTCGACAAGATGTGGCGCAACAAAATTTCCAAGGAACCGACAATGAAGAGCAAGAAGGTGGGCAGCACGACGAAGAAATGGCGACAGAGACCGGAAACACCAACCTCATCTACAAACACACGGCGGAACAAACCGTCCAAGCGGGAGAGTATAAACAACAAGCGCAAGTGGAACAACACCACGACGACGGCGACGGCGACGGCGACGACGACCTAGTTGACGAGGAAATGGCAGAAGCCATGGAGGCAGCAGCTGTCCAAGCAGAGGAGGAGCGAGCTATCGTAGCATCCTCCATTGCTAGCACAGCAGCGGCGTCGGATCAAGCACGATTGCCCACGCCGGACGACACGCCTCCGCAAGCCGACCTGGAAGCATCTGACGAGAGTTCCTACAAGTCGCATCTTAGTTCGCGACCATCGTCCAGGATGCGATTGTCACCCAGATCGTCCGGTCGGTTTCGTTTTGACGCTCGCTTCTCTGCCGAACGTGCTGCGACTTCAACATCGCCATCCCCATCTAGGTTCGCGTCTTCACCCAGATATCCCGGCCGTGCGGGAGATGCTACTCCGGGTGTTGTCATTCAAAGGCTAGAGGAAATTGATAATCAGTCTGGAGAAGTGGAGGATCAAGAGATGGAAGATCATTTCGATTTTGCAGACGAGGTTGAAGTGGAAGAGGACCACATGGAAGAAGTGGAGGAAGTCGAAGTAGTCGAAGAGGATAACGGTGAAGCAGTGGAGGAAGTGGAAGTAGTCGAAGAGGACAACGGTGGAGCAGCAGGGGAAGTGGAAAAAGTGGAAGAGCACAAAGGAGACACGGAAGAAGCGAGTATTCATGATGACTTCGTCGAAGAGGGACCCGCGGCCGAGCCAGAGTCCAAACCAGCCACGGAGTCTGATCAGGATACTGAAGCGCAATCGCAACCGCAACCGCAACCGCAACCGCAACCGCAACATTCAGCGCCGGTCACGAGGACTGGACCATCGTTTGAAGCGACTCCTCTTCATCAAGTCTCCTCACCACTGCAAGAACCTCAGTCGCTGCAACCGGAGACATCACAGCCTAAAACAGCACGGCCACATTTGACTGCCATTGTTCGAGCAGGACAAGTCCTCCAGAATATCACGTCGGACCCGCCCTCTCCCGAAGGCCGTGACAAGCAGCTTGGAAGTCCATTCAAGCGATCTGCAAGCAAAGATTCGTGGAATGGGTCCCGGGACAGCCAGTCGAGTAGTCATCGATTGAGCCGCAGTCCTCGACTGCCGCGGACTGTCGCGAGGCTGGATCCCGCGGCCCATCAAGAGGGTCCTGACTCTTTGATGGCGACGGCGACGGCGACGGCGACGACGACGACGACTGCGCAATCCACTCTTGCACAGACGGTGCAGCGCGGCGCAGAGTCGCCTCCTCTCGACCTGGCAAGAAGTGCTTCACGTGAGTCTCCCTCGAGTTCAATGCGCGTCACGCCGCTGAGCGAAGGGGCCATGAGCTGGGTGGTCAGAGAAGGACCCATCAGCCCACGTCTGCGAGGCGATAATACGTTGCGTGAGGCAGCTGGGCTGCCCGAGCATGAGACCTCTCATGTGCTCCTCCATTCCCACGAGACTGTGCAGGAGCTACAAGAGCCGCTGCAGCGGAAAGCAAGTCCTAAGCCCCAAGAGGAAGAGATACGGGACGATGAGACCGACATATGGGAATTGGAGGCCCAGCGAGAGACTCCTCTACCGACACGACAACGGCAACGGCAGTTTGGCAAACGCGTCCCTACGAGCGTCCGCCGTCGCACCGGCATTCCGAGTCCTTGGACAAAGAAGAGCATCCATCGACCTGCCGTTTCACGAATGATTTCGCAGTCGGTGCCCGACCTGTCTCATGTCTCGGAAGAGCCGAGCGTCCTGCCAGATGACCAGGCTGCTGCTGCTGCTGCCGCCGCCGCCGCCGCCGCCCCATCCAGCGAGCCGGACGAGTACTCCCTCCTCGCCCAAAGACAGCAAGAGGAAGAGGAAGCCAAGAAAGCGGCCCAAGCACCGGCGTCCGCAGTCAAGGAAAAGAAGCGGTTTGACCTGTCTTCCTTCTTTTCGTCCCCTGCCGCGGTCCCGGGCATGCTCTCTCGGCAGACGGTGCCGACAAAGACCAGACAGCCCGCGTTGTTACCGTCAAATCCCGCGCCGCCAATGTCCATGGCTCCCGAGGCACCTCGTGTGGTTCCCACGAGCTCCATGTTCCCTCAAGTAGCCCCGCAAAAGGAGGTTTGTGATGATGACGGTAGCGAGACAATTGCGTCGTTGTCTCCTGATGGTCAGAGACGAGCGGCTGGGGCTGCATGGCGGGCGCAAACAGAGCACCAAGAGGAGGAAGAGGAAGAGGAGGAAGTCGAAGAAGACCAAGTCGAAGAGCAAGCAGGGGGAAAGAAACAACATTCGCAGCGACCGCAATGGCAACCGCAGCAGCAGCAGCAGCCATCGTCGTTCCAAGCAGATGAAAGATGCTCGTCTCCGCCTACGCCCGACACGCTCTCCATGCCAACCGTCGCGCAAAAACAAAACTTCACGCCCCGTCCTCGGCAAACCAGTCACTCCTTCTTCCCGCCGCCTTCCCACCGCTCCGCCGCCGCCGTCACCCCCCCGCGTATGCAGCTGTCCCTGGCGGACATTCGCCGCTGGACTCAGCAGACGTCCGACGCCAGCGAAGCATCGTCCGACTTGCAACGGCCGCCTTTCCTGCGTCCGCTGCCGCCCAAGAACGCCTCGCCCACCAAGTCTGCTCTGCGGTCTCCCATGAAACCGCACACTCCCGGCCGAGTCGTCGACTTCACGAGCAGCGTCCTCTCTCCTGCCGAGCAAGCTCGCGCGCGGCACGACCGCCAGTTCTCGCAGTCCCTGCTCTCTCACCAACGACAAAAACAACAACCAGTTCCCCTGGCCTATCCAGACCAGCACGACAGGCAGAGCAGCTACAGCTCCACCAACGACGTCTCCATGGAAGATGCGCCCCCTCTGTCACAGCAAGGGCCCCTTCACCCGCTCTCCCAAACGACGTGGTCCCGCAGGCATTGGCTCCTCCTCGACCGCCTCCTCCAGCTGCGCCGGCAGCAGCCTTTTCCTGTCCGACACACACGCCACACAGATCGCTATCTCGGCAAGACGGTTAAGAGCCGGGGCAAGAGCATGACGCTGCAGAGATGGCATCTCGACTGCGTCGACGCCTTTCGAGCCCAGGTAGGCGGCTGGGACGAGGCCGCCCTTGCCAAGAGGTTGTTCGCCCTCATCCTCGGGGAGCAGAAGAGGAAGAGGGACAACGCCACCATGTTCCACTGATGAGAGCAAAACGTCCTGCCCTGTTGCTCCGGGCAAAAGGGCACAAGAAACCAAGGAAACGAGGTCATGATGCGCATCACAAAGGGTGTTTTTTTTCGCATGTGCCCCCTCCCTCGTTGGAAGGGGGGAGAAAAAAAAAGCATGTCAAATTGTTTGTTTGGGAATGAAGACGAGAGAATGCGGGGCCTTTTGGTCCCGGGGGAATTGCATAGCCTTTGTTTGTTTCGATTTGTTTTGAGGAAAATTGTATAGCCTGTTTCGGTTCGTTTGGAGGAAAATCGTACAGCCTGTTTCGAGTGGGTTTTGGAAAAAGAATTGGTCTCGACATTTTGCAAAAATCACAGCCTTTTGTTTCGAGCATCGTGGGAGGTACTGTTTCTGGATAGGTGTTTGGAAGGGGGCCCTTGTTTCAATGATACCACCTTGTTTGGACTCTATTTCTTTCTTTTTCCGGACCGTTTCCGACTTGACAATGGTTTTGTGTTACTGTATGTTCTGGGTGACGTGATTGTTTTTTTTTTGTTTCTCGTGGGGGTCTTGGGTGGTTGTTTACCGGCCATTATGGGGTTGTTGGATGGGTTTGTTCTGGATTGAGACGCGGGGGGTTGGCGTGGCTGGTGACGGGGGGACATGCACGGCGAGGACCTGGTTCGACGGAATTCACGGTCTACGCGTTGCAACGATGAGAAGGACATGTTGTAGTATGCCACATCTACGTGACATTTGTACAGTACTTTCACCTCCCCAACCCTAGCCCTTCCGGTCTGGTCAACTTTTACATCCAACCCCCCAAAAAACCCCGTCTCGTCAACATTTCATCTCGTCAACATTTTACTCCAGCATGCTCGCCTGGTTCGTGTACAGCACGTCCACCACGTTGCTCAGCTTGTCAATGGTTGCCAGTGCGGCGTCGTACGACTCATCGCGCTGTGTCTCGTCGTAAATGATGAGGCATCCCGCGCCTTGGTCCAAAACGCCAATGATGACCTTGTCGAGAATCATCTGCGACAACTTCCTCTCGACCTGCTGGGTGTCGAGGCCGACCATCTTGGCAATGTGGTCGATTTCCACGCGGGAAAACGGCTCAATGACCTTGATGAGATTCTGCTCCAGCATGGCGTCGTAGAGCCGGCGGAGGTGGTTGCGGATAAAAGCATCGCTGCCCAGCTCGTACCGGTAGGCCGAGAGCGCGCGCTCGTATTCCTCCAGAGACCGGTTGGAGTGGGCCCTGGCGATGGCCTTCATGGCCTCGAGGTTTTTGCCGGCGTACTTGACGGCTTGCTTGGAGGTCATGAGCTGGTTGACGTCGTCTGCGAGGTTGAGCATGATCTTGCACAGGAGCATGTACTGCAGCGCCGCCTGAGCCTTGGCGCTCTCGTCCAGGCTGTGGTAGCCGTCCAGCGCCTCGATGAAGTAGGAGAAGGCCGTGTTAAAGTCCTTGTCCTCGGCGTGGAGCATCCCGCTCTGCATGTCGAGGTTGGCTTGCAGCATGGGCGGGGTGTAGACGCTCGCGGCGCTGGTGCGTGCCGTTGTCAAGGCCGCGCGAGCCTTGGGGATGTTGCCAAGGGCATGGTATACTCTTGATTCCAGAAGCTGGACCTCGACCAGGCGCAACTTGTCGTCGAGACGCTTCAGCTCACGCAGGAGGCCGTTGATGAGAGTGAGCGCTTCGTAGTATGCTTGCTTGGTCATGTGGAGGGCGACGAGGCGGACCTCGAGGTCCTGGCGCTGAAAGGCGCGTCGTTCGGCCGTGGCCCATTCGATGCAGTCCTTGGTGATGTAGACTTCAATGTCGGTGCTGTTGGGGATCTCGCTGAGAAGGTCCAGTAGTTGGCGCACTGCGGGAGGTGAGAGTGGTTAGTTGTGTTGTGTCTCTCTGTCTCTCTGTCTCTCCTTTCTCTTTTTATTTCTTTCTCTGATCCCCTCTTTCTCTCTTCCGTTCCATATCTAGCTACTCCTCATCAAAGAGTTTCCATTATTTCGAGAAGCATTTCCGTTCCAGACGTACCCAGTTTTGATGATTTCGCCTTGGCAAAGGATGAAAATACTGAACGGCTCTCTCGTACAAGGTCGACCAACTCCTTTGCTTTCCTATGAGTGTCATCATTGTTTTTTTTTAGCGCCAACTCTGCAGATGGAAACTGGTGCCATGCCGGCTGCCGACTCACTTCTCATCTCGATAAAGCTCGCCCAAGCTAATCAGAGCCGACTCATACTCTCGGGTGGCGGCGTCGGACGTGGCCGCTGGAGCCTTGGAAGTGATTTCTCTGTAGACGGCTTCGGCCTTTCGCGGGTCCGTCTTGGCCAGCTTCTGGGCTTCTTGAAGCCGGCTCGAGTCGGCGGCCGCCATGACCGGGGGATTGAGCGAATGTGAGTGGACGTGGACGTGGATGGGTGGTGTTTGTGTTTGTGCCGGTGGCGGCTGGGAGCGAGCTGCGTGGGAGCTTTGGAGATGCTGCTGGCCAAGACGCAGATGCTGGCAGTCTGGGGGTGTAGAGAAGATGAGGGGACTGTGTGGACGAAGAGAGGGCGAGAATGCGTTGCTGCTTGATGGTGAAGCTGTTATGGATGGACAATCATGAATGGACAATCATGAATGGACAATCATGAATGGACGGACAATCCTGGATGGGCAATCCTGGATGGATGGGATGGGACGTGATGGGACATGGATGGAGCTGCATGGCGTTCAGAGGGGATTAGCGCCCAGGCCAGGCTGCACCAGCTGCCGCAGCGATGACGGCTGGCGCGCGGCCGGCCAAGCGGCGGGCGGCGAGCGGCGGGCGGCGATCCGCGACCGGTCCGTCGTTAGTCCGCCCTCAAGCTGCCTCCAGTCTCGATCCGGTCCTCTGCCTCTGGTAGCTGTCCGCCATGCGGCAGCAAAACTTTTTGTCGCTCCAGTTTCCAGTCTCCCGTCTTCAGTCTCCAGGCTGCGCGATTCCGAGTCCCGACACTTCTTCGCGGCGCAACCCAACTCACCATTACATCCTCGGCGTCCTCACCTCAGACCGGCACCCATCCTACACTTCGCCATGTTGCGCCAGGTCTTGTCTGCCTCATCCCGCGCTCTGCGCCCGGCTGCTCCCCGCGTGGCTGCCGGCCTGCCCACGCTGCGCACTCCAGTCCAGAACGTTCCTGCTGCCTGGTCATTAGAAAGGACGGTACAGGCACATTCCGGTGTCGTCCGGTGGTACAGCGACGCCAAGGACGAGGGCAAGAAAACCGAGCAGACGGAGGGGACCGAGGACAAGGAGGCAAAGGAGACGGAAAAGGCGGCCGGCGAGCCCGACGTCGTCGCCGAGTTGAAAAAGACTCTCGAGACCAAAGAGGCCGAAGCCAGGGATTGGAAGGTGTGTTTTTCCACAAAAAATAAGAAAAAGAAAAAGAAAAAGAAAAAGAAAAGCATACGACTCCTCGTAGCTACAAGCGCTCACGACGCGTCCGCCCGTCCGTTTGCATCGCGTGATCCTGCTTGCCGTGACCGGCTAACCATGTTTTTTCTTCCTTATGAAACCAACCCCCGGTATCGCAGGATAAATGCATGCGCACCATCGCCGATTTCCGCAACCTCCAAGACCGCACCCAGCGCGAAATCAAGACGGCCCGAGAATTCGCCATCCAAAAGTTCGCCAAGGACCTCGTGGAGAGCGTCGACAACCTCGACCGCGCCCTCGCAATGGTCCCCGCCGAGAAGCTGGCCGAAAAGACCGAGGCCACGCAGGATCTCGTCAACCTCCACGAAGGTCTCAAGATGACGGAGAGCATTCTCATGCAGACGCTTGCCAAGCACGGCCTGGAGCGTCTCGACCCCTCGGGCGAAAAGTTCAACCCCAACGAGCACGAGGCCACGTTTATGGCGCCCCAGCCCGACAAGGAAAACAACCTCGTCTTCCACGTGCAACAAAAGGGCTTCAAGCTCAACGGTCGTGTCCTGCGCGCCGCCAAGGTGGGCGTGGTCAAGAATGCCTAGAGGATTCTGCAACGACTCGCTTCTCATGAACCATCTCCTCTCTCTCGCTCTTTTTCTACATTATGCTTCACATATAATCCCTCCCCTCTTCCCGTCCCCTTTTTTTTCTTCCTTGATAAAAACGAAATTCCCTCCAAAACAGAAGAAGAACAAGAAGAAAAGCGCCTATTCTTTACTTGCTTGAAACCATGAAAGATACTACTGTATCATATCATATACTATAAACTCATGTGGCTGTGGACGAAACGCATGACATGTACTATTTATCACCTTTTTTTTTTTTCCAAATACTGCATGTGGAAACAAAATCGCACAGCATTTCCAGGGAACCGGCGTTGGCTCAGAGGCAGAGAGAAACAAGAAAAAAAGACGAAAAGAAATGTATAATGTTCTTCTCATGATGACTTGACGGCGCAGAAACAAGGACAAAAAAAAGGAAGCTTTGTTGACTTGCTTTCATCGTATGCACCATCATACGCACGGCGGGAGGTATTTTTGTTGTTCTCCACGAAGGACTAAAAATGCAAATCATGGGTTGGCGGCTCTTGTACTTGTACTGTGTATATATAGGCTGCGCCGGGATGTTGGATGTTGGATGAAAATAATACATACTGTAAAGTACAAATCCCATCAGCCCGCGCAAGGCACAAAACCATCAATGCACACGACGCCCGTCCGCCAAAAAAACCACCCCATCCACACCAACGCGACAGATCCACCCTTTCCCAACCCTCCAACCTCCATCCTCGACCACGACGCAGCGTCCCGTCCTCGCAACGAACCAGTTCCTCCGCGAAAAAAAAAAAAAGAAAAGAAAAGAAAAGAAAAAACGACGCGGGCCGCGAAAACCTCCCTTCACCACGCCCAAGCAATGGCCAAGCGCCAACGGACCACGGACCCGGACCCGGACCCCGAAAGGTCATTCTTTGAGTCGCAGCGCGAGGCTCTCCTCTCGGACATTGCTCTGGTGGGTTTTGTCCCCATGAAAGGCGTCCGGCGGGCGCGTCGGAACGCCGCCGGGTGCGCATGCGCTAAAGACGAAAATCTTGTAGAGCTTCGAACACGTCCTCGGGAATATAAACAAGCTGAATCGGTCGCTTGAGGAAGTCATCAAGGTGAATAGGCTGGTGATGGGGAAGTCTGAGCGGTAGAAAGTCGAAGAGACTTATATATTAAATTATATAAAATAAGAAGAAGAAGGAAAAGAAGAAGAAGGAAAAGAAAAGAAGAACAGAAAACAAAAGAAGAACAGAAAACAAACGAAGAACAGAAAACAAAAGAAACAACCCCACAACCCTCAGCTAACACCCAACCCAGATGGGCAACGACTTCTCCTCAGTAGAAGCCCTCTGGTCGCAGTTCGAGACCGTCATGGCCAAGGACGAGCGGCCAAAGCCACAAGAGGAAGCAACAGAGCCGACAAAGCAGGGCGCGTCATGAGCGACGGACTGACAAGGATACACATCGGAGAATGGAAGCGGCGTGACGCGAGTTGGTAGGGCCGAGACCATGTTTTTTTATTTCGCAGCATACGTACGCATGGCATGAGCTGGAACTCGTGCGCTTGTACAAAAAGACGACGCCATCGCGATTCAAGATGCGAGAGCCATTGCACGGAATCAGAGCGTCGTCTTTGTGACTTGTCGTTGTTTGAACTTGAATATCTGACATTCGCTGCCAAAACTAAACAACACAGATACGCCAATTCTCATGTAGAAAGAAAATCAACATGACAAAGATTCCATGGCGGTATGGGCAATAATAATAATAAATAATGTAAAAAAAATACAACAATCAAAAACCATTGAGCTCATAACATTGAAAAAAAAAAGAGAAACAAGAAGAAAAAGAAAAGAAAAAAGAAAAAAGTGCCCGTTTCCGATCCCGATTGAGTAATACCACGACTCTCATATATCCTTTTCCGCCTCCGCCCGCTCCTCTAGTCCGTCTTTATTTCTTTCATCGTTTTTACAGTCGAGTATATACCGGAAACACTCTCAGAAGGGGCAGCAAGAATTTCAGATCAAAGGATGCCTGTCCTATCCACCATTATGCCATGTTTCCCCCCTTCCGAGGCAGAAAGAAGAACGTGTGAATTGTTGTTCGTAACAAGTGCAATCATGGAAAAAGTGAAAAAAAAAAATGTGTCCAAGTAGGGCGAAGATATGTCATGCCATGGTCGTTACAATTCCGTATACAGCACAGCACCCCATTGTCGTGACCAGACTTTGAAGTGCGAGAAAATCCTCTTTTTTTTTGGGTTTTCTACTCTCTTTTTCTTTCTCTTCCTCTTCTATCCACAAGAAGCCAGAGCCAGTTACAGAATCTGGCACCGTCTCTTCCTCTTCTTGGGGACTTTCAATCCAGGAAAGGCGGACTTCTTATCGCTGTTGGAGTTGGCCGCCATTGCGTCGTGGTTCGTCCTGTCGTTGGCAACGACGGTTAGAATGGCCCGCTCGAAGATTTCGTCCACGCCGAGCATTTCTTTACTGCTGCATTCCATGTACTGGGCTTGCATCTTTTCGGCAACAGCAAGTCCTTGTTCGGTGGTGACTGGAGTGAGACCTTGGGTCTTTAGCATCTCGATGCACGTCTTCTTGTAGCGCAGATCGGATTTGAGACCGACCAAGATGAGCGGAGTGTAGGGACAAAAGTGAAGGACTTCGGGGTACCACTGAAGAAAAGTATTGCTTTGTTAGCATTCTCTGGCCCCGTGGTGGCGGGGTGAGTGGGAACAAAGAAAAAAGGAAGGAAAAAAAAAGTAGTTCATTCTCCAAGAACCCACCTTGTCCAGCACATTATCCAACGAGTTAGGACAGTCAATCGCAAAGCAGACAAAGATCAGGTCTGTCTCGGGATAGGACAGCGGCCGCAAACGGTCATATTCCTCCTGACCGGCCGTGTCCCACAAGGCCAGCTCGACCGTCTTTCCGGATGGACTGTGCGTGGGGTATGTGATGTAGTTTTCAAACACAGTCGGAACATATTTCTGGCAGTACAGTCCGTCAGTTGACCCGGAACAGAAACAAACACTGCGCGTCACGAGTGCAGCATGGGATGTTTTTTTCCCTACGCAAAGCAAACTCCATACCTCTGGGAAGTAGCCTTGGCTGTAGCTTATCAGCAAACACGTCTTGCCGCAGCCACCATCTCCGACGACCACAATCTTTTTGGAGTAGGACGCCACATCGGTGACGTGTGTCGCAGCAGATTCCCGACCAGATGAGGAGCTTAGTATGGTGCTGACGGTCCCATGGCTTGAGCGCGTGCGCTGCTGACGGCGCGAGTGCTCATGGCTGGCTGATGTGTAGTATGAGTTGCGGTATTGTGAAGAAGACGCCATGACGCGGGGTTTTTATGCATGCGACGTTGCCAAGCTGGGCTGGAAAACGGCGGGGCGTGATGACGGGAGAAAAAGAAAGCACGAAAGAAGAAGAGGAGCAAAGAGAAAAGAGAAGAAGGGGAGAAGAAAAGAAAAGAAAAGAAAAAAAATAGTCGTCGCGAGTAACAGCAATGCAGACTTGGCTCTCTCGCGTCCAGGTCGGACAGTGACAGCTGTCGGAGTGATGCTCGGCAGCTGGCAAAAAGAGGGGAGCCCGTCTATGGTCTGTGTTGTTATTGACAAGGACGCCCCGGATTTCGGATCTCGCCAATGCTCGCTTTCTTGTCGCCGCAGTACAGATGGTGCGTCCACGCCGTCGGGTTTGTTGATGAAGATGCTCGTGGTGATGATGGATGATGGTACGACCGTCAGTTGAGTGTTGGGTGTTCTTGGAGGGGGGGAAAGAAGTGGTTAGAGCTAAGGATGGCTTGTTTTAGTCTTGTGCTTCTTCTTGCTTCTGCTCTGCTTCGAATCGGGCGGCCAGACGTTGGGAGCAAGGAGGGGAGGCGCAAGCCGAAACAAGTAAACTAGGACAGGTTGGCCCAGCAACGG
This sequence comes from Claviceps africana, assembly GCA_018360145.1. Classification (NCBI taxonomy): domain Eukaryota; kingdom Fungi; phylum Ascomycota; class Sordariomycetes; order Hypocreales; family Clavicipitaceae; genus Claviceps; species Claviceps africana. The sequence goes on from SRPY01000013.1 coordinate 19,461, forward strand.
GCCGCGTGAAGCCAATGTGACATGGCCGACGGCCGATTAGGCACCGCCGCCCATGTACTCGTCACCTTAAGTAAGTACCTTGTAGGCAGGTACCTGGTCGGCGATGAGGCGCGTGGGTCACGGGGCATTTACAGGCAGGGGCCATGCCGTGATTCCCACGCTTTTTCATGATTCGCATCGGCGATTCCATGGGCCTGCTTCTAAACATAGCAACCGATGTTGTTCTTGTGACACTCAAACACTTGGGCCAGCTGGTGGACGTTGCGAGAGCAAAAGGTGTTAGCGGAATCACAGCTGCCACCCGAACTTGTGCTATGTATCGATATATAGTGAGTCCAGGTAATCCCGAACATTTTCCCATACAACTGTGGTGTAAAAAGTTTTGGAATTACTTACGACCCACTGTATATACCTGATGGAAGGAAATAGGGACTTCAAGTAGGTACCTAAGTACATTAGGTACATGCGTCATGCGCCACGCGACGTCGGGCCACGCCACGCCACACTTGCCTTACAGCACGAGGTTGTGGCGAGGCCCATCACGATGAACAACGTGCACATGATTCGTCCGCGCTCCCCCACTCACCCAATCTGTAGCAAAGTAATAAAAAATGCAAAATTTCCGCGACAGCTTCTCCTCTTCCTCTTCCTCCTCCTCCTCCTCCTCCTCACTTTGTCCTTCGACGCCCGCACCATCGACCAGCCTCTCGCTTGCATTCCCAACATGGCGATGCTGCCAACTCCAAGCAAAACCGTCACTCTCGTGTCTGGCGATGGCTTTGAGTTTGAGGTCTTGCGCGAGGCGGCACTGGTTAGCCCCCTCATCAAGGGCATGCTGGACGTGAGGAGTGCGTGAGAAACGCCTTTTTTTTTTCTCTTTTTTGCCTTGTCTTCTTGCCTGTCCTGCTTGCTATGCCCCTCACCCACACCTCGGAGAGTTCAATCTTACTCACACTGGGTGCAGGCCAGTTCGCCGAGGCTAAAGACGCCCGCTGTGTGTTTCAAGAAATGAGGTAAGACCGCAGAGGGCTTCGAGTTTGGATCGCCCCGAGTGGTCGCTCCCGACGACGCGCACAAAATCCAACGGAAAACCATGTGGGCATTCATGTGGGATGAGGACTGAAAACGGCGGAGCACCGAGTCCGTATCATGCCAGCCATGAGTCCCATGACAGAACGCTGCTTGGTGCTGACCGGGCTGCGTGATTGTTCCGGCTGCACTTGGCCTGACTCCGAAGGAAGCTGTTGTGCGTCCTCGGCTCGCTGCCTGTCGCCATGGGATCTGGTCGCGATTGATTCTGCGGCTGGCTTGTTGTCCGAATCGGCAGCTGACATTTTCCGTCTCCCTCTGGCCTTGGATAACAGCGGCATGGTTCTCGATAAAGTGGTGGAATATTTCCACTACTGGTACCGTTTTCGAAACAGCGACGATGTTCCCGACATGGAAATACCCGTCGAGCTGTGTCTTGAACTCTTGGCGGCTTCCGACTACCTGGGCTTGGACCAGTAAGGCGCTTTCTCACCATCAATTACCAGACGTTGTATGTGATGGACCCATGGGCCAAACGCATACTAATGCGGACATCTCATTTTCAGGGCGAACATGAACATGAAGTGAGGTCTGGCGGGAAGCCGCACAACCTTTTGCTTGCTCTGGTATCTGTGGTTTACTTGATTGATGGGCTTGGTTGAGAAATTGCTGCGCAATCTACACCAGCATGTAATCAGTTCAAAGAGAAACTTGTGGCTGGTCCAATGTTTGTTAGCACGTTGATGTCTTGAACTTGCTTCCCTGACCGATGGTCGCATCGCATCGGTTTGGTTTCTTTTGGCTTATCCCACCTTCTCCCCCCCCCCTTTTTTTCCCCTTTTCTTCTCAACCCATTTCAGCATATGCGTTCTGCTCCTCAACTCCTCCGTGGGTCGAACGTCTATTAGAGATGGAAGATTGATTTTTATCCCTCTCACTCTGCGTGGCTCAGTTGAGCATTGAGCTTTCGCTTTTTTTGTTGGGATACATTTCGGGACACATTGTGTGATTCCTCGCGTATGCCGGATTGTGGCCTAATCCTGCGTGACTCATGTGATCTTTCAGTCACAACCGTTCACATACAATCTCTATTTACCTAACAGGTCAAATGATGTGTTGAACTGTGCAGATGGCGAACCGCATCCGGTGCAAATGCACATACTTACGGACCCATTATACGTCACGCCCCTGTAGCCGTTGATGATCAACAAGTTCGTCAGCCGGAGATGAATACAGAGCCACGGGAATTGGAGCGTGGCTTGTAAGCTGAAACACCATCTGTGAATAAATGTCCTGTTGGCCTTTAGCGTTCCAACGCTTTCCGATACTTGATGCTAGAGCCCTTCCTTTGAAACGGACAATATTCATGGCAGGTCTCGATTGATCGCCAAGGCAGTCGCAGTCTACTTCAACTGGACTGTACTTTTCCATCTCTAGCTATGGTCAGAAGCTGAAAATGTTTCAAGAAAGGATGGATATTCAATAAATCACACTTCGCCTGCAGTGGCTTCGCCGCTGGATTGCCCGAGTGTCAATTCCGCCCAAAGAGGAGCAAATGGTCCGCTCCCCTTGCACGATGATCGACAACTCCCTCATTTGCTTCCAAATCAAGATCAAGATGCATCAGCTTAGCTACCCTCACACACGTCTTGATACCACGGCATGGACAAATCCCCGGCTTATTTTCCTGCGGATGCACGTCATCGACATGGCCATCGGCGGATCCATCTACGGTGCACGGCGGGAAAGATGCCCATTTTATACGTATATATTGTACATGTGTCTCCGTCTACACGCATCAAACGTTGCTCGTGACCCCCTCACGGAAAGGAAAAGAAAAGATTCTCCTCCATCCTCGGCAGGTGAAGCAAAGATAGCGTCAGCGCGCAACCGTCCCTCCCATCTCCGGTCCTGCCCATTCTCAAACACCATGCTCGACGGCTCGAGATCCGACAAGAACGGACCACCGTCTCGGCCTGGTCCAGAAAGCGATGGGGAAGACAATAACGACGGTCAAGTCCAGACCAGAAACACGGAGCGTAAGACTTTGCCACGAAACGAGAACAGAAGAAGAGGCCGCAAGACGATGGGGGCCGCCGCGGATACCGGTCCGTTCACTTGGCTGGGCTGACAAAAGATTGCTTGTCCTGGCGACGTGAAAAGGGTACTTGCTGCCCATTGACAGTGTATGTGTCGACTTTCCTATCTTCCTGCCCGGTATCCATCCTCTCGATTTTGGTACTATTGTCAAAAAAAAAGAAAGAAAAAAGAAAGAAAGATGAAACATTTTTTTTTACTCACCAGTATATACAGAAAGAGCAGGATCGTCTAGGTTCGTGAAGCAGCACACAATATCCTTCCTCTCGTGGGCTTTGGTCTATACATGCATATCGTGATAGAGGGCTTTCTGACCTCAAAGTCTCCCGTGCCGATTTTGAACCAACAGACGCCCAACACGAACTGTTCTTGGCTGTCATGGAGGGTAAACTTGGTCTTGCCCCAGTCATCGAGCCCCGGCGTACGCTCGATGTGGCCACCGGAACCGGAATATGGGCCAAACAATATGGTGGGGGGGGTTTTTTTTTTAAAAAAAAAAGAGAATAAATATAATATATATATAATATATACTATAATAGAAAAAAAAATTAAGAAAAAGAAGAAAAGGAAACGTTAAAAATAACCTCTTCAAAGCTAATACTGAAAACCCCGCATCTCAGCTACCGCCAACCCCTCCTGTCACGTCACCGGAATAGACATCAGCGACATCCAGCGACATCCAGCGACCGTATTCCCTCCCCAACCTGATCTTTCACAAGGCCGATGCCGAAACAGAGGCCTGGCCATGCGATACCCATCACAAATACGACTACGTCTACCTCCGCTACGTTATCAGCTGCTTCGACTCCACCCAGACTGTCTTCCGCCGCGCCTTTGAGAACCTTGCGCCTGGAGGCTGGATCGAAATCTTCGACCCCTGCCACGTCGTTATGCCCGTTGGTAGACTCCGCACCGGCACGGCGCTGGGCAAATGGACATCCTTGACCAATGAGGGTAGTTGTCGTGTCAGCCGGGATCTCAAAAGGTTTAGATGCTACGCGGGGTGGTTGCGGGATGCGGGATTCGTCAACGTCACGGAGACCAAGTTTGCTATTCCGTGTCATGCACCCGCATTGACGGCGGACGAGCGAATGAGGGGATTGTGTGAGAAGGTGGTGAGGAACGAACTGAGTCTTATAGATAGCCTGAGCAAGTTCTTGAGAAACGTTGTCGCGGATGAGGAAGAGGCTCGGGCTATAGAGGAGGCGGCGAAGACGGACATCCAGAACCCAGACACGATCATGGTGAAAGAAATGTGAGTATCGTCTGCCGGCTCCGTCTATTTGTTGTTCCCCTTCCTTGTACCTTTTTTATCCGCTTGTAAGTTGTGCTGAAGAAATGCAGGTACAACGTCTATGCTCAAAAGCCCGAAGATGCTTGACCGGGCATGTTGCCGGCGCCAGGCATTCTGTACACGTCATTCAGTCCCGACTTTTATTGAAGCGATCAATGTTTAGTAACAATTCTCCTGCTTTCAATCCACTGAACAGACATCAGCATGCGATTTCTTTTTTTATTTTTTGTCCCCTCTTTTGTTCTCCCCTCAATAAGAAGTAGTTGGCGAAGAAGGAGAAATTGTGTGTTGCGTGAGTCCTATCGGAAGCTCCACCGCCTCATGATATCAACTTGGTGGCCGAAGGCATAGAGGTGATGTAAAGTTGTGGGCTGTCCAGATGTTGCACTAAAAAACGGATGTGATCACATCACATTAATCAGCGCATTAGCCCCCCCTATATCCGGGCAACACCAGACAACGAGATCTGGAGACGATGGAGTGAAGCTGGCGACGGTGGACAGTAGACAGTAGACAGTAAACAGTGGACATTGGTCATTGGACAGCATGGGATTCAAAGGTTTAATAAAAGTGGATACCTGAGACCGGGCGCCAAACGTGCCTGGTAGCTCTTGCCTTTCGTTTCGAGCCATCAACTGTCCTCTTGGCAAAAGCCACCATCGTGTGACTCGTGAGGTCGCCACAACGGCTCATTGCATTTTCTTCTCTTCTCTCGAGGCCACGCAGCTCTCTGGCAGCTTATACTGCCAATGGCCATCTTTTTGGCTCGCGCGATTCGGGCATGTCGACATTTCCAATCTGGTCAAGCTCTCAGTCAATTGCCAGCTTTGGAGTACCGACGCTGTGGGTCAACAACCCTTTGTTGGACCGCGAGCGCGCACAAGTTTGAGAAGCTGCAAGCTGCAAGCTCTTCAACAAGCTCTTGTAACAAGAACAACCGCCGTCGTGCAGCATCCCGTGCTAGTTCACCATCCTCCAAGATGGCCACGACTCAGAAAAAGGCTACTGGCACTCTCAAGGCCAACGGCGTTCGTGTTGCCATTGAAGGATGCGTAAGCGGGCCCATTTAGCACAAAGTGTCCATCAAGTGTCCGTCAAACACTGACCGATTCCCAGGGCCACGGGACTCTCAATGCCATCTACGAGAGCGTCGGCAAAGCCTGCAAAGATCGCGGTTGGGACGGGGTGGATATCCTCATCATTGGAGGTGACTTTCAGGTGAGCCTGCGCGCGTTTGCCCCTTGTGTCTCTGTGAGCCAGGACATTCTGCCAACTCAACTCTCATAGGCGGTTCGCAATGCTGCAGACCTCAGCATCATGTCCTGTCCGGTAAAGTATCGCCGTCTGGGCGACTTTAAGGACTATTATGCCGGCAAACGCAAGGCCCCTTATCTCACCATCTTTGTCGGCGGCAACCATGAAGCAAGCTCGCATCTGTGGGAGTTGTACTACGGAGGCTGGGTTGCCCCCAACATCTACTACATGGGCGCCGCCAACGTCTTGCGATTTGGACCGCTGCGGATAGCGGGCATGTCCGGCATCTGGAAAGGCCGTGATTATTGTAAACCACATCATGAGCGGCTCCCCTTCAACGGGGATGATATCAAGTCGTTCTACCACATCAGAGAGGTGGACGTGCGGAAGCTGCTGCTGTTGCGGACGCAGGTAGACATTGGCATCAGTCACGACTGGCCACGACACATAGAGAACCATGGCGATGCAGAATGGCTGTTCCGCGAAAAGCCCTACTTCAGGTCGGACGCTGAGAAAGGGCAGCTCGGCAGCACTGCCGCCCAGTATGTCATGGATCGTCTACGGCCGCCCTACTGGTTCTCAGCACACATGCATATCAAGTTTGCAGCGATCAAGAGGTATCAGGATCCGCCACCGGCTTCTGCGCCGTCAGTGCACGAAACAGACGGCGGCCAGAACGGGCGGTCAGGAAAAGAGACGAATCCTGATGAGATTGACCTAGATATGGACGACGATGAGGACCCAGGGCACAAGGCAGAGCCCATGTCAAGTACGACAGATGGAAAGCACGCACCGGCCACAGAACCACAGCCAAGTGATGCGAATGATGCAAAGGACCCATATGACACAAACCAAGTGCCAGAGGAACTTCGAGCACAACTGCCCGCCTCGTTTGCGCCACCTCAAGATCAACATCAACACCAACCTGGTCAGAATCGCATCCCGGGCCAACCCGTGCCGCCAGGCATTACCAACAAAGAAGTCCGTTTTCTAGCTCTGGACAAATGTCTACCACGCCGACACTTTCTCCAAACCTGTTGCATTGAGCCCTTCCAAGACGCCGGCTCGCCCAAGCTCTACCCCCGTAAAGCAACGCGTCGATATTCGTTAGAATACGACCCCGAATGGCTTGCCATCACTCGTGTTTTCCACGACAGTCTGACCTTTGGTGACAGATCGGCACAGACATCTCCTGACCTCGGCGAGGAACATTACCTGCCATTAATCCAAGCCGAGCGGGCCTGGGTGGAGGAAAACATTGTCGCCAAGGGCAAACTTGGCGTTCCAAAAAACTTTGAGATTACGGCTCCGCCGCATGTGTCGGGGACCCCGGAGATCGTTCAGCAGCAGCCCGACGAATATACAAATCCCCAGACGGCCGCTTTCTGCGACCTGCTCGGACTTGGAAATCTGTGGGACTCTACCGCAGAAGAACGACTGGAGAGGAAGAGGCAGGGTCCGGCTCCCTCCGAATTCCAAGGCCGTGGTGGCAGAGTCGGAGGAAGGGGTGTTCACCACAACGGTGGTAGAGGCGGAGGTGGAGGCAGAGGCGGAGGCAGAGGCGGAGGCAGAGGCGGAGGTGGAGGCAGAGGCAGAGGCAGAGGCAGAGGCAGAGGCAGAGGCAGAGGCAGATAGGAATTTGAGGCAATGACTAGCAGGTATTAGGTACCTACCTCAGTCCATACCTAGTGCGTAAGAAATGAAGACGGATGATCACGAACCGCGGTCAATTTCGCCGGCTGCCCCCTGTCCCTGCATGAAATACTAGATCAGACGCCAATCTTATAGTGGGGGTGGGGCTACATGTTATTGCGGTTGTTATTGATTGCAGTTGTTGCAGTTGTTGCAGTTGTCGCAGGTGCCGGGACAAGTGGCTGTGCGGCCAGTTGGCAGGTACCGAGATACTAGGTACCTGAGCAGTACTTTGCCACGGAAAGTACCCAGGTAAGGTACTTCTCAAGCATTTACAATGTACGGTAGTACCTGACGTCCTGCGGTCCGAGGTCCTGGGCAACGACCCAATCAGGAAGTCGTGTAAACAACGTGCTGCGTCACCGCCCCCAGCCAGTGCGCGCTTCCACCTCTCAACACCAAATCTTACGTTCCTCAACCATCATTACTATTTTGCAGTACGGTCAGACAAGATTGCGTCACGCGCCGCGAGACTTAGGGTTTCCGGCCATCCACCTCGCATACACACGCATCGCACCGTTCGTTCGACACTCCTTTCCCGGCCTACTCGCGACATACCTACATACCTACATATATACACATGTAGTTGAGCAAGCGGTTCGTCTTGGAGCCGTCGTGTCTTTGCTATTGCCCCGCTAACCGCTGGAATGCCAGGACGTCTCTCTGCAAAACACTTTCTCGATAGACGACGACGCCCGAGGAAACCGTCGCCATGGCTCAGTTCTTGACCACAGTGTCAGTTCTTTGTTCTCCTTTTCCTCCCCAGTTCGCAGCATCGAGTCGTCACAAGTTGCAATGGCCTCTGTTGCTTCCAGTTACCTTTGTCGTTATCCTAGCCCCAGCAAATCCGTCACCGCCATGTCGCAACCGCAGCTGGATCATGCCATCATCTCTGCTCCGGAGAACTTCCCAGCATCTGCATCTGCATCTACATCTACATCCACATCCACATCTCCTTCATTACCGGCCATTGAACATATGATTGCTAACGTACAGGCTGCGAATAGGAACCAACGGGCTAAGAGCCAGTTTCGTCCCCGCGTGGGCAAAGGCGGCGCCACTAGCTATCAGCTTCGACAATATGCCGAGGTGACGCTTGGAGGCGGCAGTTTACGAAAGGTGGTGAAGCTGCCTGAGGGCGAGGATGAGAATGAGTGGCTGGCTGTCAACAGTAGGTCGTCTCTCTCTGTCTCTGCCTGAGTCTCCCTCTTTTTTCTTCTCTTCTGCGTGTTTTTGTCAGTTTTGAAAGAGATAATTTCTTGGATCCGAATCATAACCTCTTAGTCTCGCAGTGGTCGATTTCTACAACCAGATCAACCTGTTATACGGAGCCATCACTGAATTCTGCTCTCCCCAATCATGTCCCGAAATGAAGGCTACAGATGAGTACGTTGAGGATGGAAATTCGCATGCACCATGCATTCTGGTGGGCGGACACAATGGATTGACCCAAGCTAGGTTCGAGTATCTCTGGCAAGACAACGAGAATTACAAGCGACCAACCAAGATGCCGGCTCCAGCTTACATCGAGCAGCTCATGACTTGGGTGCAGTCCAGCATTGACAACGAATCTGTACTTCCTAGCAAAATTGGTATGCTGCATGGAAATCATCTTTCCATGTGTGGGACGGCTTGCTAACCTGATGTCCCCAGGCGTGCCCTTTCCAAAGTCATTTCCGGCGCTCGTTCGACAGATCTTCAAGCGCATGTACCGCGTGTACGCTCACATCTACTGCCATCACTATCCCGTGATACGAGAGCTCGGTCTGGAGCCGCACTTAAACACGAGTTTCAAGCAGTATGTGCTTTTCATTGATGAGCATGGCTTGGCTAGTGGAAGAGATTATTGGGGCCCGCTGGGAGACCTCGTCGACAGCATGCTGAAGAGCGATTAAGCGCTGGACGATCTGCTCTCAAAGAGGGAGTTGAGTCCGTGTAACATGTATGGTCATTGCGGCGTTGTCGGAATTTTATTGTAGTATTGGTAGTGGTTTCTTGCGTGGGAACGGATTGGGATGGCATGGTATATTGTGTTGAGAAGACAGGATTTGTTGAGTTTGACCTGCCACTCCTGTGCTGACTGACGCCTCTGCCTCTTCTTTATGCCCCCCTCGCTAAGGAACTGCGCGAGCGATAATCAACCGCTCTAGTTTCGTTGCCGATGCGGCGGAGGTCGGATCATCGTTGCATGTGCTTTTTCTCATGTAGCGCATGGTTTGTTCGATGTGTTGACGGCTTCATCATCAGTCGTCCATCATAATTTGGCCGCGGACTTGCGAGAATTTGCCGGGCAGATTGATTGGTCACTGGAAAGGTGGGTCTCTTATGGAAGACATCCCAAATTGTTGATGCCTCAGCTCAGGCTAAGGCAGCAACTTGGCAAAATTGCCGAACCAGAGAAACCTCATCACGAACCCGAAGCTCCACCAACGCCGACATCTCTCGCCCTCTGGAAGAGAAGAAGCTCCTTCTCCTCCCGCCCTACCAATCGCTACCGCCGAAACAAAAACCCGCCGAAATTCTCATCATGTTCTCTCGACAAGTCTTCCGCACCGTGCGTGCCGCCGCTCCCCAGCGCGCCGTGACTTTGCGCGCCGCGCCCGTGCGATCCTTTGCTGCTGCTGCTTCCACCAACAGCCAGCCCCCCATTGCGGTGTTTGGCCTCGACGGCACCTACGCCTCGGCTTTGGTGTGTTTCTTCTCTCTCGTTTGTCCTTTGTTGCCAGTGGTATTTTGGAGGCGTTGTTGTTCTTCTGTGCCAGTCGTGCAGTTGGCTTTTGTCAAACCACAAGGGATGAGAGAAATATGCCGTCCAGTTTTTTTCTTTTCTCATGGGCCGATGGCCTCCCAATTGGGCGGGTTTTCCGCAACCTCATCACGGGGACCAGCAGAAACAAGAGACAAAAGGAAAAGAAAAGAACAGAACAGAAAAAAGCCCGTCAAACACATCTAATATGGACTAACAATGTCTTGTGCCTCACTCCTTACTAGTACACCGCCGCCGCCAAGTCGTCCACCCTGGATACCACCGCCAAGGCCCTCGCCACGCTCAACGCCCTCGTCGCCAAGGACGCCAAGCTGAACGGCATCCTGCAGGCCCCTACCCTGACCCCCCAGGACAAGTCCGCCGTGGTCGCTGAGCTGGCCAAGCAGGCCGGCGCCGGTGGCGAGACGGTCAAGAACTTCCTGGCCACGCTCGCGGAGAACAACCGCTTGGGATTGCTCCAGGGCGTCTGCGTCAAGTTTGGCGAGATTATGAGTGCTTCCCGTGGCGAGGTTGAGCTCAAGGTTACTTCTGCTCAGGTGAGCCGCGCCCACGTTCCCGCGGCGGTGTCTTCTCCTTCCCCCCCTTTTCACAAGGATTTTCCAAAAAAGAAGAGCTTGCTATCGAAGCAGTGAGGTAGTGGGGGGGAGAATACTGCCGACGATACGTAGCACACAAAATCGCGTGCTTGAGGGACGAGACACTAACAGTCATTACTTTTCCACAGCAACTCGACAACAGGACCCTCTCTCGTCTCGAAACCGCCATCACCAAATCCGCCTACGTCGGCCCAGGCAAAAAGCTCAAGGTCACCAACGAAGTCAACCCCGACATCATCGGCGGGCTCGTCGTCGAGGTCGGAGACCGCACCATCGACCTCAGTGTGTCCTCGCGCATCGCCAAGATGAACAAGCTCCTCAACGATGCCTTGTAAAGAGGGACACCCGTCCCAAGAAGGGAAAGAAGGAAAAGAAAGAAAAAAACAAAAAGACGACATGTATTCTCCAAAACCCCCTCCCGACATAACTATGAGCCATTGCTACATTTTTGCCTGTATTTTTCGTTTTCCTTTGTTACCCGACATATCCGACACAATCCACTTGGGGAAAGGGGAGGAGGACCTCGGTTTCCCACCCGTGTTTTCCTGGTTGATACAACAAGATGCTATATTTATCCGTCAAGGGGGGGCCAAGTCCCGTTCGTATTGGGGATGCGTGTAATAGACGGATCGAGGCGGGACGTCCCAGGGGGTGTCCACGGGCGCGATGGGCTCTCGCCAGTGACGTCATGCATGAGTAGAAATGTAGTGGAATAGAAGGATTTATTGATTTATTTGGATAAGACGAAAAAGGACGGCAAAAAAGGTCAAGGGAGCGTCGTGGGGCCGTCGTTGCTTCTCTGACGGATGGGTGATTCGGGGGGGGGCGGTGTTTGAGGCCATGAAACACGCCGCGAGCTGTTGTCGGCATTATCGTCGATATTCTGGTCATGTTTCTATGGCCGGTTGGCGGTGGACGCCCCTGATTTAATTTTTCTTTTCTTTTTCTTTTTCCTTTTTCTTTTTCTTTTCCCCAAGAGGGAAGAGGGATCCTGGCCCGAGGCAAAATGGTGTCATCATGGTACAATCTTGTTGGAAATCGTGTCTTCATCATCTATGTGCGGACCAGCTTTCTATGTGGCCCAACTACAGAAATGCTCCCCATCGGTTCTAGCCTTGTCAAGGTGGCCGTTGCTGGCCCGGGTACATTTGCCGCCCTTAAACCTTGGTCTCAAACTCATCCTCATGATTTTGCTCATTCAGAGTCCCATCTTTATACCGATTCAGCTGATCAGATATGTAGTGATGCATATGCAAATCTGCCTCTTCCTTTTCCTTGCTCCTCTCCGGGTCATCGTGCAGAACAGAGTTGACTGTCGATCGGGCGTCGTCGTCAACATCCTCTCCGTCATCTCGGCCATTCAGAGAACCGTCAAAGTCGCTCCGAGCCCCAATCGAGCGAGCCGTGGATGAGCGACGCAGATGTCGGCGTACATTGGGCGATTTTGGAGATCCGACGTCCAGAGTTCGGTGGAATATGTCGTCGAAATAGTGCGCCATGCCTACCGAGGGCGTTCGCGGCGTTTGCGGGAGGCGGCAGGTGATGCTATCCAACACGTATTAATTAGAGTCCATAGTAGCCAGCTGCCTCTTTTGCAGCCGACAGGGGTGAAAATATCTCCCAACTTACCCCGTGTCATGTATCATTCGCGCAATGAGGCCGGTCCAACCACACTGATGCGTAGCACCAAGGCCACGACCAGTGTCGCCGTCAAAAAATTCATGGAACCACAGGTAATCTTTCCAGTGCTCATCAAAGTCGAGGAGATCATTCTTGGCGTTGATGCTACGTCTGCCGTCGTCGGTGCGAGCGAAGAGGTGTTGCAGTCGATGCTGGATCTCTTCCGCGACTTTGCCCAGATGCATGTACTCTCCGCTGCCGGTCGGACACTCGACCTGGAACTCTGGGCCGTAGAACAAGTAGTAGCGCTGGAGGGATTCCACGAGCAGGAAGTTGACGCAGAGCCAGATGGGACCTCTCCAATTGCTGTTGCCTCCAAACAATCCACTGTCAGAGTCACCTGGGACGTAGCCAACTTTGAATGTTTGTCCATTAACCTCCATCGAAAATGGGTTGTCCTTGTGGTATTTCGACAGGGACCGAATGCCGTGGTCACTGAAGAATTCGTCCTCATCCAGCATGCGCTTCAAAATCTTCTCCAACCTGTCCTTGCTGATGATTGACAACAGCAAACGGTTGCCCTTGCCTCTCTTCCGGATACTGGCCATGTTTCTCTCCGCCATGTCCTCCCTGTTTTGAACAAACCACTCGACCCGTTTTCGGAACGACGGCAGTTTGTTGAGCAGTTCCGGTTCCAGAGTGGCAGTAGCATAGAGCGGAATCAGCCCGACCAAGGACCTCACAGGCAGCTGTTGAATCCATGGACCCCCCCAGGATATGGCGTCGTAGTAGAAACCGTCTTCTTCATTCCACAGGGACTTTTCGTCCTTGTGGCCCGTTCTGAAAGTCATGGCATCACTAATGAATATGAAATGCTCAAAGAATTTGGAGGCAATGTCTTCGTAGATGCGTCGGTGCTTGGCAAGCTCGAGAGCAATATTCAGCATCGATAGGCAATAGAAGGCCATCCATCCAGTGCTGTCTGCTTGCTCCAAAACGCCACCAGTGGGCAGGGGCTCTGATCGATTGAACAAACCAATGTTGTCGAGTCCAAGAAAACCCCCCTCAAAAATGTTCTTTCCGTCAGTATCTTTTCTATTCACCCACCAAGTGAAATTGAGCAGCAGTTTTTGAAAGACTCGTTCCAAGAAGTCAATATCCTGGCGCCCATACATCTTTCTTTCAATCTTGAAGGTCCGGAATGTCGCCCATGCGTGGACAGGGGGGTTCACGTCTCCGAAATTCCATTCGTATCTAAAAGGAAAACGAACACGGGTCAGCATTATGTACATACAGTTTACGTAGCAAGACAAAGTGGTGGGGGAGGGGAGAGAAGAAGAAGAGGGCCCCGGGGGGGGGGGGGGGGGGACAATCATATTCATACGCTGGAAGCTGTCCATTAGGGTGACAGTACCACTCTCTCGTAAACAAGTCAAGCTGCTTTTTGGCAAAAGCAGGATCAATCATGGCCAGAGGGATGCAGTGAAAGGCACTATCCCAGGCAGCAAAAAATGGATACTCCCAAGAATCTGGCATCGACAGAATGTCATCGCAGTGCATATGCTTCCACTGCGAATTGCGCACGCCGAGTCGACCTGGCGGTGGTGGAGGCGTGGCGGGGTCACCATTGGCCCATTGATCCCAGATGAAATAATAATGTTGTTTCGTCCACATCATTCCGGAGAAGGCTTGCCGCTGGATGTTGCGCAGATCATCCGTCATGGGTAGAGGGCTCAGTCGATAGTAGAACTCATCCGCTTCTTCACGTCGCTTTTCGACAATGTCGTCAAAGATCTCTTCGTCCAGGTACGTCATGTTCTTCTTGCTGAACCGAAATCGAACAACTACAAAAAACGTTTGGTTAGCTTGATTGTGGAACTGCGGCAAGCAGCGTCTTCAGCCCCTGACAAACAGGCTGGCAGCCTACTTACCTGCACATTCACCGGGATTCACGCCCCCATCCTCGTTGAAGTTGAACCAAGCTGCCGACTTGGTCCCCGTTTGTGCTGGGTTGATGGCGGATTTCTCCCCGCCGACAACGAATCGGTGAAAGGCATCTTTGACGTAGGGCTGCTCATTCTTTTGGCCGTAGAGCGCTTCGAAGTTGGTGTCGTTGTCCGTGAACATCCATCGCGGCAGAACATCATCGCCGCTCGAGGCAACTCCTGGGGACGGCGAGTAGTGAACGTAGCGCTCGCCAAGCCTATGATGTTTTGATTTGATGGAAAGTTCGGACTCGACGGCAATGGAAGGCTTCTTGTCTTCGGCTTCACGACCCCAGCTCCAGGTATTGCGAAACCATACCTGTGGTATGATGTGGAGGGGCGCCGGGTCAGGGCCGCGGTTCCAGGCGGTGACCCGAAACAGAAGCTCGTCGGGATCGTCCGCTTCTTTGGCGGTTTCGATGAAAATATCCCAATATCGATTTTCGTCAAAGATTCCCGTGTCGACTAGTTGATATTCATCATCTTCTTTGCCTCTTCGAGCATTTTCTTGAAGCAAATCTTGGTATGGAAACTTCTTTTGAGGGTATTTATACAGAAATTTCATGTAGGAGTGCTGCAACCAGTTAGTTTGGGCGTCGTTCATCAGAACCGACACGTCGGTGCAGCGCTTACAGTCTATCTCGGCAGTCAGTTTCAGTCGACGCTCCCACTAGTTGATGACATGGCAATGCTTACAGGAGTGTTGTCAAGATGAAAGTGCGCTTCCTTTACACCCTCGCCGTGGTTACCTTGCGGATTGGAGAGGCCAAAAAGACGTTCTTTGAGAAAGTCACTGCGTAGAACTGTCAGGGGCAAGGTCATTTCCCATCGTGGCGAGAAGCAGTGACGTACTCTTCTTCGTTCCAAAAGCTAAAGGCGATGTTTTGAAAGCCGTGGGTGTCGCAAACACCAGCAATGCCGTCCTCGCCCCATCTGAAAGCTCTAGATCGGGCGTGATCGTGAGGGAAATCTGTGGCAAGTTCAGTCGTCAACACGCGTAAAGGGTCGAGAAGAAGAAGCAGGGGTGAGGGGGAAGGGAGTTGCTCACGACTCCAGGCGTCTCCGTCGGCACTGTAGTCCTCTCGTACTGGGAGCGTGTCAGTCAGTACTCGGCAGCTTGACGGAGGCCATTATGCCATTAGTAAAGTAAGTAGACGATGCATGCCCACCCGTAGCCCACTGGCGCTCAGCGACGTAGGGACCCCATTTCTTCCAATATTTGGTTTTCTCGCGATCCTCCTTCAGACGCCTCTCCTCCTCGGTGAGGTATTCGTGACCATCAAAGACGACCATGTTGGGTTGGCTGGCCGGCGGAGGGAGAGGGCTCAACAGAACCAGCAGACGACGCCAAGGTGGGCAGGCGGGCAGGCGGGCAGGCCGCAGTGTTTGGCCTCGCAGGAAAAGGCCAAGCCAGGTCAGATAGGAAATGCCCTGGAAAAGGACAGAAAGTGTTTCGAGAAGAAGAGCTCCCGTGACACAAGAAGAAGAAACGCAATTGACTGGCCCTTTGCAAGAATGCAAAGGCAAGACACCGCCTCCGTCGCTGCAGCCTTCCAGCGTACAGAGTCCAGACAGAGTCCAGACAGAGTCCAGACAGACTCGAGTGCCGTCATCAGGGAACGGTAGGACGGGGAAGGCGGGGCATGTCCGGGTTGGCGGGGCTCTTATCGGACCATTCACAGCGGCCAGACACGGGCAAGCAGGCGGGCGGGCGGGCAGGCGGGCAGGCGGGCAGGGGTTTCCTGTATCGATATCGACACGAGGGAGAGGCCAGGCCAGGCCGCCAGGGGCAGAGCAGAACGTCGCACGCCCTCGCTCTTTCCTTGGGCCAACGAACACCTGTTATGTACCTAGGTACCTAGGTAGGTAGATACTTCTTAGTGGTAGGTAAGTAGGTACTTGCTTGTGCGGGAGCGGCAGGGTGCCGATCTATGTACATGTCCATGCCCGATGTGCCTCGGTGCCAAATTCTTCGACACTAGGAGTACAATTGTCCGTTGAATGATGTCGTGGCTGCCTCCCTACCGTTACCTACCTACTAGGTACCTGGTGGTACTACATGGGTACTTCTTCGTCTCCAAGTTCATCCGCGGGATGCAAACGGACGCTAGCTGCCCAATTGTCTACCAGTAGGTACCTAGGTACCTACCGGTAGCTGCCAGGTCAGAAACCACAGGCAAGCCGGTTCAACGGCTTCTGCCAGAGCATCTTCCGTCTGCCTGTCACCTTTTCAACCTTGGCTCCGAGTGTTCCGCCTCTCAACAATCTTGTCGTGTTTCTTGCCGTGTTGCCACGCAGGCTCAACATGCTGCACGCACGCACGCACGCACGCACGCACGCACGCACAAAGGGCTCTGTTCCCCTCAAAAGCTCTAGCCGAGCTTGGAGAAGATACTTGCAGAACAAACTGGGTCGGTTCCTACGTTGTGCCGCCGCGGCGAGTGGCGAGCGAGAGCTCAGAGCTGCCATGACTGCGACCACGAGCACGCCGTGACGCGGCCCCGAGAGGCGCGGCGTGATCGGCTCTGTTCCATACTGCGCCATGTCTCAATGTCTTGGCCAATCGATGCCCAAGATTACGATATACGTGGTCTCAATTGCGCACCTACACACACACATGCAATACAGGCAGTGAATGAAGAATACGTCCAAGTCGAAGCGAGACTCGACACAGCGGGCCGTCCGCGCCTCTCGCCTCTCCCACAAATTACAAGGCATGCACACGCTGTCTGGTCCGGTCTGGTCCGGCCTGGTCTGGTCTGGCCCGGTCTGGTTGTCAAATAAGCTCAGCCACCCTGCTGCGCCGCGCCCACCCCCACGGCCCAGCCTCGTTCGTCCGATCTGGTGCTTCACTGCTTCCTGTCACCACATGCATCTTCATCGTACTCTCATCCCCAACTCCCATCCTGCCGATTTGCACCTCCCGCGCAAGCCCAGCATGTCTGCGTAGACACGCCTTTCCTTGTCCTCTTTTCCCTCTCTTCACCTTTGTCCGCTCTCCGACTCGCCATTGCTATTGCCATTCGTCGTCTTTCTTTCGTCTTTCTGACTTTACATCCTTTGCCGTACCCCCTGATTTCTAGCCTTCCCTTCCTGCTTGACGCAGTCGTCGCGTCGCGTCGCGTCGCGCCGTTTCCTTGCCTTCCGAGCCCTCCGTTTGGCCCGATTCTCCTTTTAAACTCGCCTACTGCGGGCATAGACCACGACACCCACAAAGGCCCGAGATCCTAATACCGACGACATCGATACCATCTAGCCATGTCCGACGTGGTGTCCTTGCTGCGCCGTCTGGTGCTCGAATCTCCGCCGGGAGAATGGGCGCTCCGTCGCCTCCGCGAGCTTCTCATTGGAGCCCTGCGCCAAGGCCCTGTGCCTCAGCACGTGGCGTTCGAAATGGATGGCAACAGGCGCTATGCCAAGAGTCATCGCATAGAAACCGTCGAGGGACATCACCGCGGGTTCGAAGCTCTCGCCAAAGTACGTCAGCAACATACTCGTTCTGGAAACTGCACTATCTGTCCAAGCTGCGACGCGTGCCTTGTCGGTCCATCTTTGCACTAACATTTTGCTTCTTGCGCCTCCGCCCTGCTTTTTAGATCATGGAAATCTGCTACAAATGCGGCGTCAAAGTCATAACTGTCTATGCCTTCAGCGTCGAGAACTACAACAGGCCCAAACACGAGGTGGAGGGGCTTATGCAGCTGGCAAAGGTAAAACTCGAGCAGCTGACTACCTATGGCGACATCCTGGACCGTTACGGAGCCTGCGTGCGTGTTCTGGGCCAGAGGGAAATGATTCGTGAGGATGTTTTGAAGGTGGTGGACAAGGCGGTTGCTCGAACCAAGCATAACAACAAGTATGACTGGCCATCCTCTCTTCTTCCCCCCTTCTCCTTTTTTTTTGTTCACTCTGTACCCCGACAGAACGTCAACCAGCTCTGGATGGGTTTTCTTGCACCATCAAAGCTGACTCTGCCTCAAACAACAGGACCGTCCTCAATATATGCTTCCCCTATACGTCCCGCGCGGAGATTACCACCGCCATCCGCGACACGGTGGTGGACTTTCTCGACCCTCCGCCCCCAAAAAACGCTCCCTTCTCGCCCTTGCGCATACGCCAGAAGATTCTGTCGACCCAGCTCGACGGCAAGGAGCCGCTGCCCACGATCCTCGACGAGGCCATTGAAGAAACAGCTGCCGCGACGGCCAGAGAGGAAGGAGAAGAAGACTATGATGGTGGCGACGTCTCTTCCTCTACCACCCTGCCCCCGGATTCGCCGGAGCGTCGTCTCCGTGGCAGCCTCTTCGACTCATCCAGCCTTCCCAGCCCCGAGAGCATCACGACGGAAATGCTCAACGACCACATGTACACGGCCGCAGACCCGCCGCTCGAGCTGTTCATCCGCACAAGCGGTGTGGAGCGACTCAGCGACTTTATGCTCTGGCAATGTCACCAGGACACGCAAATCTTCTTCATTGACTGCCTGTGGCCCGACTTCGACCTGCAGCACTTTATATGGGTCATGCTCGAGTGGCAATGGAGGCAGAAGCAGAAGGACAGGGATGCGGCGACGCCCCTGAGAACGGGGGCCAAGAACAAACGGCTAGCCGATTGACCTTGCTGTGTTTTTTCTTTGTCTTTTTTTTTTTTTTTTTTTTTTTTTTTTTTTTTTCTTTTTTACCCCCTTCCCCCCCCCCCCCTTTTTTTTTTAATTCAAGGCGAACATATACCCTTTTACCATTTACCCTGGGGGGTTTTCGTGTCAGGAGAATCGGCCGTTTCTTAAAAAGTCCTAAGCGTGGTCTCGATTTGTCATTCCCTCCCTATTTTATTTCCTTGATGTTTTTTGTCCTATTTGCTTTTTTTTACTTTTCTTTTTTTTTGCCAAAAAAAGACTATAGAATACGTCCTAGTCGGTCATTCCAGACCATTACTCCCAATAATGCTCTACCCGCGATGCTACCTAGTTTGTGCCCGCGGGGTGCCTCTCGTAATGGACCATTGTCCAAGTTGAACAAGAAACATGACAGGATTCATTGGTTCGCGTACGAATCACGGCGTCCGCCTCCTTGTCATGGCCGCGTCGTCGCATTACAGGCCATTTCTCAGCTTCTGCAGTTGACTGAGGAGCCCGAACCCCCCCGGCACTTTGCTCTCCTCGCCCTCCTGTCTCTTGTCCTGCACGTTGGCCGTAGCCTTGTCCTCTTTCCGGGCGGCCAGGTCCATCTCCCTCACCAAGTCTCTGTGCCTGTCCTCGACCATTTTCGTCAAGCTCTCTATGAATTTGGTCCTGCCCTTTTCCTCGGCAGTGCCCCTCCACACCGTCGTCAGCTCCTCGAGTTCCTCGATCCGCGCGGCCGACTTTTCAATGCCCGCCACGGGATCCTCGCTCCTGTACAGGAGATGGGAAATGTCGTCGCGGAGTCTCTGGAGGACCTGCTGCCCCTTGTCTTCGGAGCTCTGCTGGGTCGAGCCTGGTTCGGGGGCCGAGACGGAGAGGAAGCCGGAGCTGACGGATACCTCGGACGGCGGGAAGGTAAAGTCCATGGCCTCGCCAAACACCTTGATGACGGAGTCGAGCCGCGCGCGCACCAGCGTCAGTGTTTGCAACTGCTGGACGAAATCGGGGTCGGCGGCATTGACGCCGTGGCCGACGGTCGCCGTCTTTCCGGCTCCGTCCGACGGCGAGGCCGAACCAGTTCCGTCGTCCTTGTCCTCGCGTCCGTCCACCTTCTTTGCCGTGGTCCCCTTCCCGTCCCCGTCCGTCCGCAGGCCGCCGGGCACAAACTTGTCAATGTCGTCCCGCAGCGTCTCGTGCAGCGTCTCCGACAGGCTCAGCGCTTCGCCCCTCAGCAGCTCGACCTCGTAGGCGAGACGGCTCCCGCTCCGGAGGATCTCATCCGTCAGCTGGGTGAGGGTGTTGGACAGCCGCGTGGTTTGCGCGTTGAGCTGCGACAGGAGGGCCTGCGTCTGGACGGAGAGCTCCGCGAGGGGCACGCCGTTGCCGGCGGACTGGGCGGGGGTCGTCTTGGTGGCCAGCGGCGGCAGGGCGGCGTTAAGGAACGAGGCCGCGTCAAAGGCAGGGCTGAGAAAGTCGCCGAGGAACTCGTCGGAGGTGTGGACAGACTTGGGCTCGATGGCGGCCTTGGACTGTTTCCGGGCGTGTTGGCCGGTCCTGATGGGGATGGGGGCGACATTGCTAGTCGTCCGTGGACGAACGTGCTCTTGATCCGAGGCCATTGCGAGCCGTACCGCGCAGCGGGTGCTGGTGCTGCATCAATGCCGGACTTGGTGGCGTCTCGCGAGTATCGGGGATGTCGGGGGGGGCGCCGAGGCCGTCGATGAAGCTGGATGCGCGCAGGAAAGGTCAGGAAAGGCGGTTGGCTGCGTTTCTGTCCGGTGGGGGTCTGTTTGGTGGAGTCGCCCGAGTGCCGCTTGAGCCAGCAACGGCCAGTGGGTCGTGGCGTGGCGTGGCGTGGCGTGGCAGGCACAACCAGCGCGCTCCTTCCTCCTGCACGCCGATCCGGTGGGCATGCAGCCTTACAGCTACAGAGCCTGACGGCTCCACACCGTGCCACACCGCGCCACGCCGCGCCACACATGCCGCATTCCGCATTCCGCATTCCGCATTCCGCAACTTGCCTTCCTACATGTTCGTCAGCGTTTCTCTCGTGACCCATTGATTGACCTCTTGTCAACTGCCACCAGTTGACCTTGTCTGCCGCAAGATCACGACATGAGCGAGGCCGACGGAATGCGCGTGGATCCCGTGAGAGCCCAGGCTCTCGTCTCGCAGCTTGCCTCGGTCCAAGGCCGCATTTGCGCGCTGGCAAAAGGTCGAAACGTATGTATGTCGGTCAGCCACGTGCATTGCATATCCCCATGCCCATGTCACACGCACGGAGGAGCGAGTGAGAGCGAAAGAGACGCCCGTCTTTATGATACCATGTTTCGGCTTTTTTTTTTTTCCTTTCTCCCTTTCTCCCTCTCTCCCTCTCCCTCTCCCTCTCCCTCTCCCTCTCCCTCTCCCTCTCCCTCTCTCTCTCTGTGAAAGAAATATCCTGATTTGGTCACCCCAGGTACGACTTGTCGCCGTATCCAAGTTGAAGCCCGTCAATGACATTCTCGCCCTTCATCAAGCGCCCACCTCTCACGAGCACTTTGGTGAAAACTACGCGCAGGAGCTGTCGCAAAAGGCAGAGCTGCTCCCCAGAAGCATAAAGTGGCACTTTATCGGCGGCTTGCAATCCGGTATTTCCGTCTCCCCGCCAGCCTCATAATCACACACACACACAAACACACACACACACGACGGGAACCCCTTGTGACTAATACGGCAGCAACAACCACCACCACCCAGGCCACTGCAAGACGCTCGCCAAAATCCCCAACCTCTTCTGCGTCTCGTCCGTCGACAGCCTGAAAAAGGCCACCCTTCTCAACGCGGCGCGCGGCAACCTCCTCGCGTCGGAGCCCACCCTGCCCAAGCTCTCTGTTCACGTGCAGGTCAACACGTCCGGGGAGGAAGCCAAGTCGGGCTGCGCGCCAGGCGAGGAAACCGTCTCGCTGTGCCGCGAAATCATCGAGTCGTGTCCGAACCTGCACCTGCTGGGCCTCATGACGATTGGTGCCATTGCGCGGAGCAGGGCCACGACGGCCGAGACGGAAAACGAAGACTTTGTGGCCCTGGCGGACCAGAGGGACCTGGTCAGCAGGGAGTTGGGCGTGGACAAGGAGAGCCTGGAGCTCAGCATGGGCATGAGCAACGATTTCGAGGGGGCTGTTGCGATGGGGAGCGGAGAGGTGAGGGTCGGAAGTACTATATTCGGTCAACGACCCGCGCGGGCTGATGCCAAAATCAAGGAATGAATAATATCCAGGGTGGGAAGGCGAATGATACCGCATACAGATGCAGCTCAAAAGCATATGCTCGTTCACGCCTGGGCGGCACGTTGAAATGGCCCAGCGTGAGCTTGGTAAATATGATGAGAGGTTGCATCAGTCACGCCTGGCTCCTGTGATGCAGTACATGCTACGCATTTTGACAAGTCCGCGGGGCAGAGAGTCGAACAAGGCCAACAACGATCCGTCCTCCCCTCCAACGAGATATGACGAGGCTTTCCCAGGAGCGGGCGCATAAAACCATCTAAATCAGTTGAGCTCGGATGTCCCCATTGGACGCCGCCGGCAAGGTACCACCGAATAAAGACAAACATACATGTCACACCATTTGCCACGTAATAGTGCAGCACATGGCCGACCTACGATTCAACGAGAAAGGCGCCCCCGACTTTGCCGCGTGATTGGCCTGTCCGCCCAGCACTCCCTTCCCCTTCCCCCCTCCCTCCATGATGCCACGAGCAGGAGAGCCTCAGGCGGGGAACCAGGAGAGGAGGTCAAGGTTGGAAAGGAGGGGAAGGGGGCTTCCTATTTAGAGCCGGTCCGCGCAAGGGCGTCGCCTCACTCCTCCCGCATCGACAAGTCGAATAGTAGTACTCCATTTTTGCTGCCGTGAAAACAAAAGAAAAAAGAAAGAAAAAAAGAAATCTGCTTCCTACCTACTGCGTCGCCGCGATGGCTTGTCCTCCGCGAAATGTCTGTACGCAGTACTACATCCACCACGCTTGCGGACATGACGTAAACAGCAAGTTCATCAGGTGTCATCGCCACTCGAAGACGGAGGAAGACCGATGCCGCACGGGGGTCTGGGAGCGCTTCGAGGAGAAATCGAGCCCTCACAAGTGTCGTCCTTGCCTGTCCAGCGACAAGAGGTGGTGAGAGGGTGTTTTTTCGGCCGCGAGGTACAAGTTGCGCCCCCCCCCCCCCCCTTTCCTCTGTCTGACCCTGGACTAAGATTCTCTAGATCAAAACGCGCGGCATGGTTCGGGTCGTCTGGGCCGTCTGCAGGCTTAGGGCGGGTTTTTGGATGAATGATGGGATTCTGCAGACTGTGCTGGGAAGGCATTGAGTAAGAGGGAAATGTGTACGCAAGGTAGTTTTCGAAGTACCCCTTTGTTGGGAGGATGCAGGCAAGGCACTTTCGAGTACCCTTTACCTACGTGTGTAGGTCTAGCATAAAACTGCCTCTCCGACAATCCG
Organism: Claviceps africana; assembly: GCA_018360145.1. Lineage (NCBI taxonomy): Eukaryota > Fungi > Ascomycota > Sordariomycetes > Hypocreales > Clavicipitaceae > Claviceps > Claviceps africana. The sequence goes on from SRPY01000013.1 coordinate 42,894, forward strand.
CCTGCTTACAAGCACGGGCGGCCCGTTACCCGACTCCTCCAAGAGCTGCTTCTCCAAATCTGCCATCTCCTTTGTCCATCCTGGCCTCGGTCGCCGGAGGCCAATCTCGGCCACTTCGGTCGATGTAATTTCACTCCCGTCCTGGGTCACCAGGATGTTATACCGATTGATGTCTCCGTGGACAACGTGTAGGCTGTGCAGTCGCTGCGACGCCTCTCGGCACCGGGCCAGATGCCCGGGTGGTGGCTCGGGGATGGCCTCAAAGACGAGACCGCCGACGCGGTCGGGGCGTCTTTTCATAGGCGTACCCCGAGCAGACGAAGCACGAGGGTCCAAGCCCTGCTGCATCGGCGCCTCGTATGCGCTGGATCCACGCGCCAGGCGATTTCGAAGCCGAACCGAGAAATCTTGAGTAAGCACTCGGTCCCCGTTCGCCCGGGCGCGGGAGAACGCGGTTCTTGACGTCCGTCATGGGCCTGGGATCAAAGATGCTGAAACAGGGCAAGGGGCCGTCGACCACCTTGCACCTGTTCCCCGGACAAGCCGTGTGGTCCGAAGACGTCGGCCCGTGCCCGGCGTCTTTCGAAATCGTCAACGTCTTCCACCGGCCGTTCCACTCGGCAAGTCTGGACAGCTCTCGTATGCCGCGGGCCCGAACGTCTGGGCCCTTTCCGGGAATGAGGTCGAGGTGCTGCAGCTCACGTAGACCACTCTCCGCTCGTCGCCGTCCTCGCCGAGGATTTCAGTAGAGGCAGTCCAGGTCGACCGACCACACGCAACACTCTGGTGCCCATTTGCCTCGCCAAGTCGATGTAGACTGATGTCTATGCCGAGACGGGGGACGCCATCTTCGTCGCCCTCCCGGAGGCAGTGGGCTGGGACCACGTTGGGACCATGAGAACTTGTACTGTGGTGGACAAGACGTTTGGCATGGGTGACACGCTGCCGAGGGTTGAGTCGTGCCACACATGCGTCTTGCGTGGTGGCGCGAAGCAAGAATCCCTCCCCCGCCTTTCCGACTCTGTCCTCTTGCATGACATGTCAGACCGGTCCTCCAATCTCAGCAAGCGGTCAGTTTATCTGACGATACCGTGGTGACGAGCAAAGAATTTCCTTCCAGTGACAGCTGATCTGGGCCGACTTGTCCACGCCACCCCGAGCGTTCTCGACCCTGGGTTCGTCTCGGAATGATGCACGTCATCCGGGAGCAAATCGTGGGCTTTGCCAACGCCGATTGGTAACAAACGATGGACGCAACGGACCATGTGATGGGACAGCGTTAGTGTCCAGGCCGCTTTTCGCTTTTCGCTTTTCGCTTTTCGCTTTTCGTCTTTTTTTTTTTAAAAAAAAAAAAGATTCATGTGCCCGGTTGATGGAAAAGGCAACAAGGCTGATGTCGTGCCCTCGTCGCCCTCTCAAGCCAAGCAAGCACCAGGTTGATAAGGCAAATTGTTCACCCAGTCCATCACATACGACCACAGCCGCCAGTAGAGCTCAGGATCCCGTCCGATCTCCCACGATAACCTGGCGAGCGCTGGATTAGTAGTTGGGTCGGTGACGACCAGCGAATCCCCAGTGTTGTATGTTCTCTTTTCTTTTTTCCTTCTCCCTTGAGGAAGGGGGGATTGTTCTTTTTATTCCTCTTCTTTCTTCGCCCAGTGCAACATGTACACTCATTCTCTTGTACTTGGTCTGCCATAATAACTACAAGACATGTGCTATGTACATATGTACACTCAATCTGGTATGATACATATACGAGGAAATGCCGGAGCCAGTAAACATAAAAGGTTTCATCTGTGCCCAACTTGGTAAGTATCAAGCAGTCATCCTCCGAGACGCACACTCCCTCACACGCATCTCCTATGCCGACCATGCCAAATATCACAAGTGCTCACGCCTTTTCATGCTGAAAAAAACACTAAACACTTCCCTCCATAACGCCCTGATGCCTTGCCTCCGCGACACCCCTGCTTCACAAAGCAAGAAGGAAGAAGAAGAAAAAAAAAAAAAAAACCTACTTCGACGTGGCATGAGCTTTTCCTGCCAAACTACGAAACCATGACGTTCCTAAATGTATCAGAAATTTCCTCTCGGGTCGGCGAGAGGTAGTCCGGAGTGGTCGGTTGTCCTTGAGCAAGTCTATCCTGCATCAGCTTGAGAAAGACCGTGGGGACTGATTCGTCGGTAGCACGGATAGTGAGTCGAATCATCTGCTCGGTATTAGTCTCGCACAGCACGTAATCATGACGTTCAAAGAAAAAGAGAAAAAAAAAAAAAGGTCAGAAAGGAAAGAAAAGACGCAGTCAAAGAGAGTAATCACCTGAGTAGAGTAGTTGGGCTCGAGACGCAAGAGACAGCCGAATTTCCCTCCTTCGGAAGTGTGCAAAACGCTGGCGCCCACCACATTCTTGGGATTGGGATCCACCATGCCCAGTAAGCGCCATCGAAAGCCCTCGACCGTGTTCTTGACAAATGACTCGGTGAGCTCTCTTCTTCCTCCGTTGACGCCGAAAATGGCTTGTGCCTCGCGGGGGCCGGCTCCGACCTGCTTCCAGCGCTTAAAAAAGTCCTCGGCAGACAGATCCGCCGGGTCCATAAACTTGTGCACGGCAATGGGCAACTTGAGGGTCACGGCTTGCAGGGCCCCTGCCAGGTAACTGATGCGCATTGTCGGGCTCTTCTCGAAGACGCGTTTTGATTCAAACATGACTACCTGCTGCGTCTGGCTGCCGGGGGCGACGGTGCTGTCCGGGAGACCCTTGACATCCCATGAGAGCTTGTTCTTTTCGCTCTGGTCCAGATCGAGCGTTGTCGTGAAGGAAGTGATGGGAGACGGTGATTTGTTTGAGAAGTAGATGATGAGGCACGCCATCTGACCGCGGTATTCTGATCGGACACCCACTTGAAATTGGCCATCCTCATAGAGGATTCCGTCGGCGCGAAGCATCAGTTTCTCGAAGCCCTTTTCCCAGCCTGGAGACAGGTGAGCTGCACTAGCCAGGTTAGGAGCTCTGAGCGTCTTGGGCTCTGCTGGAGATGTGGTGGCATTCATGTCCAGGCCGGCAAGATCGCTGGCACCTTTCCCGCCTCCATTGGCCCTGGCGCTTCCATTCATGGGGGTGGCGGAGCTGAAGGTTCTCTTAAGACCACCAGGCTTCGCCATGCTCAGCTCGCTGCCGTCTGCGTTGGCATCCTTGCCGCCGACTACCCAGGTTCGTCGATCGCTGGTGTTGGCGTGCTTTTGATGTAACCGGGACAAGAGAGCGGATTCTCGTTCGGGGAATGGCGGCATCTCGTCGCAAACCGTCCTGAGAAGATCATCCGTAGGCAAGTTCGCCAGGGTCAAGTACTCGCATGCTCGCTGCTGCATCTCTGAGTCCAGCGTATGGCTGTAAACCTCAAACGTGTGGATCAGCTGAGGCTTGATCTCGGGGAAAAGATTGACGAATTTGATGAAGCAGGACAAGATCATGGCTCTTGTGCTGGGCGAACAACCGGAGAGCTTTCCGTGAAGAGCCACAAACTGTTCGATGGGACTACAACGAGGTTGATCCGCGACCAGGTGGCCAAACTCGCCCATGATGTACGCCCCAATCTTGACCAGCGTCTCGTGGCAGTGATCAGACTTAACGTACTGCAACGCTGTCTGCGCCGCATACACCTGAAGCTCCTCATTATTGGTGACGATCTGAATGACACGCTGCCAGACTTCGTCGCTGACATGATCACCAGCCATGGCAATCAGTCGCAGCGAGATGTCGACATACCACTGGACGTCGGTGGCATACTTTTCAGTAAGAATGGCAATTTTGAGAACCATTTCCTCACGAATGGCAAAGTCTGCATTCTGAAGGAATTGCAACAGCTCGCCCACAATGATCCTCGCGTTGGTAGCGTCGCACATGCTGTATAGCAGATCCAGGCCTTTGCGACGAACACTGATGTCTCGGTCTTTGAGGGATCCCAAGATGATTTCTTGATGTTGCTTAATGGGTATCAACGTTTCGGTGCGGGCAGCAAGGTGTGTCATTGCTTCCAAGCCGAGATAACGAACATTTGTTTCCCTGCTTTGGATGAACCGGCCAAGGCGAGAAGAGATTTGCTTCATGAGGGCGTGCTCTGTATCCAAATGAATGATGAGGTTGATGGCTTCGAACAAGACGGCATTCTGTGCATTGTTTTGCTGGACGTTTTTCTGCGATTCCATGGCAAGATTCAAGATTTTCTGAAGGGATTCTCGTATCATGTCTCGAACATGTGTGTCCTCTGCAATCGTTTATTGATTGATTGATTTTTTGGCCCATGTCAGCTTGATGAAGTGAGACGCTCACCTACGTGGATAGATGTATATACGTATGTATATAAAAGGAGGTAAATGGATGAAACGTACCAGAAGGTGAAAAGTATTGCAGCAACCGAATAAGCTTGATTTGCAGCCAAGGGCAGGGAACCTTGTAGTACAGATAGTCGGTGGTGTATTCGCCGTCAATGACGATACGCTTGAGCCGGGCGGCAGCTTTGGCATAGGCTCCCTTGTAGCCATCAAGATTGTCCTGGGCTAGAGCCATGACCAACGAAGTTACCGAGAGGGCCACGCCGAGATCAGCATCATCCATGAGATGAATTATCCGCTCAGCCCATTGTGGCGAAACTATATCTGGATGTTTTCGATATAGGCGAAGCAATGTCAAAGCCGCCTTTTTCTTGACAAAAGATTTGGAGGTCCTATGTTTGAGAAGAAAAATCAAGGAGAAGAAGAAGAAGGAGGAGAACAAGGAAAAGGAGAGTCAGCATAAGACGAAATTGAAAAGAGGATTTGGCCCGGGGAGGGGGGGCCTTCTTACGGTGAAATCAAAAGCCTATGAACCTCCAAACTAAGAGCTTCGCCCATTTCACGTCCGCCCACGTTGGCGATTGCATGTAAAGCTAGGCAGTTGAACAACTCGTTGTTGTCTAGCAGATCTTTGCGTATACTGTTCACAACAAGGTGCAGCAGCTCGTGCTTCTCGTGGAGGAACAGAGTCATGGCAAGATAGCCAATCTGCTTCTCCGAGTACTTCTGCGCCGATATCAGATTGACGGCCTCGAGATGGCCAAAATCAACATCCCAGCCCAGGATGTAGATGTAGAGAAGCTTGCAGACGTATTTCTTGCGGTGGTAGCCGCTCAGACTGCCGTCCTTGAACTTTTGTCGAATGTTGGCCAGTTCCTTGTTGATTCGCTTCTCTTCCAGTTCGCGCGCACGAGCGTTTCTCAAATCGGCGATGAATTGCACGAGGCCTCGCATATTGGCATTGTTGTTGCCCGAACGGCCGAGAAAGCCGCTTCCTGGTGTCGACATGGTCAAAGACGGAAGAATTGTCTTGTCGGTCCCTGGCTGGCTGGATGGCACCAAGTCTCGACTTGGTTGGGGTTGTCGGTCGGGGCAGGCACCTGAGGTCAAGGGCTCGCAAGTCTACAGCGAATATGGGCGGATCATACGTCGACGGCGTTGGGCATCAGTCGCATGTTCGGCTGCTTTGATGTCTGGACGAGTGTCAAGCAATAAATCACGAGTGGTGCTCCGTCTGCCTGATGGTTGTCTGAAGGACGGGGATTTGGGCTGCGGCTGCGCCAAAGGAGACGGTTCCGCAACGGCGTTGCGCTGGCCACCGGCTTGCTGCCACGTGGGACACGATTCGAGTCCGTCGCGATGGTTGCAGAGGTTGATCTAGACGAGAGCTGCCGAAGAAGGGAGGGCTTCCACACTCCCAGACTTGCTCGAAAAGAGGAGAGGGGTTTGGATTGCCGGGGTCAAGGGTGAGGGGGTTCCAGGGTTGAGGGAGTCAAGGTTGAGGTCGAAGTTGACGTCGAGGTCAAGGCGAGGGCGTGAGTTGTCTGTCGCAGTTGGGTCTGGTCACTTCAATGTTTGGCCTGGGCAGCTTTCAGGCTGTTTCCCCGGACGGGCTGGCACCGTCTGAGACGGCTCTGCTGCTTCTCTTAGTTGGCTCAGTGGTGTGCCCAGCGCCTGCCGAGCTGCCCTGCCACAGCAGGTCCTCCCTAGCGATGGCTGATTGGCCCTTCAAAACTTGGAGCCCGGCGACGCCCGTGACGACGTCAATGACAGACCTGCGTTGCATGTGAGCTTCCCGGGGTAAACAGCAACCCAACCACATCGAACCGAGTCGTCAAAGGGCTCGTCGTCTTTCTCTCATCTGCCATCGACGGCCATTGACGGCCATCGACCGGGCCCTGCCATACGCCACAGCCACAACCTTGCTGCCTGCCATGTCAGCATGCACCAAGTCCACCGCGGCGCTGGTCCGCGCTCAGCACAGAATATGCAGCGCCTCCGCCCAAGCTCACCATCATCATCACCATCACAGTCGACGATCCTATGCGGTCCACTCGTCCGCCGGCCCCCGCTTACCTCGCTACGAGGTATTCAATCGGAGAACAAAATGGCTGCAAAAGGAGCGTGCAGCGTCGAAGCCCGAGCTGAGCCGCGAGGCAGATTACCTGAAGGACGAGGTGGCCATTCGCGTTGCAGAGCGCTTAGTGGTAAGGCTGGACCAGAAGGACATAGTAACAGAGTTGTTGTTGCTGTTGTTGTTTTTTGTCTATTTGGATTTCTTTCTTTTTTGTTTTTGTGTTTGTTTTTGTGTGTGTGTGTGTGTGTGTGTGTGTGTGTGTGTGTGTGTGTGTGTGTGTGTGTGTTTTTTCATTCCATCCACCCTCCGAAGCAACGCTGCTAACGACCGGCCGCGACCTTTCTTCTTCTTGTACAGTATATCAAGCGCCATTTCCCCCGAGTGCTCGATTTTGGCGCTCAATCATGTAGCCTGGCGAGAGCGCTCGTCCGCGAAAACCCGGACCCGGACCTGTCAGTTCCCGAGTCCCCTCCTCTGTCGACGCGAATATCAGAACTCGTGGCCGCGGAATCGTCCGCGACGCTTCTCCACCGCGATGTCGACCATAGCTTTAACCGGCAACTCAGAATTGTCCGACAGGTGCTGGAGAACGAAGAGAGTCTGCCCTTTGAACCCGAGTCGTTTGATCTTGTTCTGAGCTCCCTGAGCATGCACTGGATCAACGACCTCCCGGGCGTTCTCTCTCAAATCAACACCATCCTGAAGCCGGATTGCCCGTTTATTGGGGCCATGCTCGGGGGGGACACTCTATTTGAGCTTCGCTCATCCCTGCAGCTGGCAGAGCAGGAACGAAGAGGCGGCATCTCGCAGCACGTGTCGCCCCTTGCGGACGTTCGCGATGTGGGCGGTTTGCTGCAGAGGGCGGGCTTCAAGATGCTGACGGTGGACGTGGACGACATTGTTGTCGACTACCCGGATACGTTTGCCCTGATGAAGGATCTACAAGCCATGGGAGAGAGCAACGCCACCTGGGGCAGAGAAATGGGTCCGATTCGTAGAGATGTCCTCATGGCGAACGAAGCCATCTATAAAGCATTACATGGGAATGCCGATGGGACAATTCCGGCAACCTTTAGAATCATATACATGATTGGTTGGAAAGACGGGGAAAATCAACCAAAACCATTGCCGAGAGGGAGTGGCGATGTCAATCTGAAGGATATATTCGAAAAATAATAAGAACAGCAGCACATGTTTGTCTCATCGGCCAACAGGATCAATGTACTCGGACGAACGGAACGCCCAAATACACGTTGTCAGATATGATTCTATCACCGCATAAATGTCCAACCGAGCCCATTTTGAGAATTACAAGGGCAAAAAAAAAAGAAGAAGAAAATATGTGTATCATTTGTCGCATTGCCATTGGAAAAAAGGAGCAAATATTAAAACTTCCCCGCTATCCATGTACAAAAAGCATGCCGCCTCCCGGCCGCCACGTCTTCTACACTCTCCGCCAGTCCGTCATAGTACGCCCAATACACCCCAACCCAGCCACATCAACAAGCTTTTCATGCCAGCTAAGAAGCACGCTCATCGCCGCAGCGGCCGGCTCGTTCGAAGCCCCCGGTCGGGCGCCAACCTGGCTAAAGCCCCCCGTCGATTGCGGCGTGACTTTGGGTCCTCTGCCGCCATTCGATTGACCCATGGACATGCCTTTGTAGCTGTGCGTCCCCCCCAAAAACAAAAAGGTCAGCCCGGTACTCTTTCGGATAATGGTTTATATCTGCTTGTATGTTTTATTTCTTTTTTTTTTCACATTGTGAATTTTTGTGTAGAGAAAACGTTCGATCCGCATCTATCTTACATGTACTTCATCAAAACGTCGAGACACTCGCTGCCGCCTTCTGACTCGTATAGCTTCTTCAAGAGCGGACTCATTTCGCTGGCTTTGATCGATTGAAGGACCTCGATGATGGTTTGGAGATGTGCGTCCTAAGCAGGCGAGGTCAGGAACAGATTTCTTTCTCCTCTGGTTCTTTATACGTATTCGGAGGGGGGGGTTGGGTGGGAATGGGGACATATCCGTATCCTCTATCAGATGGCTTTGGCGTATCCTCACAACGCCATGTGCCAGGGGTAAGGAGAAAACACACCTTTGCCCCCTCGGTTCCATTGTAGACCGGCCTCTCCAGACAGCCCCTCAGCGCGCCCTCAGCATCTCCCCCTTGTAGAAGCTGTCTAACTTGGCCGGCCAGTTGGCGCACTTCGGCTTCACTAATATCCGGCTGCGGCGGGTGCAGTGTTGAGACGTCAAAGTTGAACGCCGAGTCCTCGTTGTAGGCGTCGATGTTAATTGTTCGCCACGAGTCCCCCAGCGTGGCGCTCGTGTGTTGCTGGATGATTGACATGGCTCGAGGGTTGCTGCGTGAAAGATTCGAGGCGACGGGGTAATTTCGTGGGGCGGGGAAGACGGAGATACGAGAAGTGGTGTGGCTTCAACTGGAATCGGCCTGCGGTGATGCTGGATGGATGGATGGAGGCATGTGGATGAAGCTGTGCGTCACAGATGGTGGGGCGGGGCAAGCTGTGTGAATTGGTGGGAAGGGGGGGTGGAGGTGGAGGTGGAGGTGAAGGGTCGTGAGACTTGCGAGCCGGCCTAGTGATACTGGATGACTTGAGCATTGATACTGATGAACGATGCGTCACAAGTACTTGGCTATCACGACACGGCAGGCTACCCTACACGATTTCGAATGTTGAGCCGCAGCTGTCATGCCTTGCGAACGAAACAGATGTTTTCGCCATTAACGTGAATTCTACGTCAAACTGCTTTACATGGCCAAATGCGCGGGCCGGTTCCAAATGTTTCTCAAGCTGCAGAGACATGATTGACATCCAGGCGAAATTTGTCATACAATTTCTATGTGACTGTCAGCGCCCGCACCACATGGCACCATGGCCCAAAAAAAAAGCCAGTGTGCCGAGACAATTTTGGAAGCTGTACCGAAACCTTAACAACTCAAAAAGGAAAAAGGAAAAAGGAAACGAGAAAACGAGAAAAAAAAAATGGTTGGGAATTGCCTGTGCCGACCTAGACGCCGCCAGCAACTTGGAGTGCCAGCGCACGGCCATGAAGAAAAAAGACGACCAAACTAGTAGGAGAAGGGACGTCCAAAAGAAGGGTTCTCAAGTCTGGTACCGTGGTAGTTAACGTGTTACTTGTATATACATCAAGTCCAGGTAATTCTGAACATTCGGCTATATAATCCTGCTATAAAAAGGGTTGGCATTACTTACGGCCCACTGTACGTAGATACCTCTTAGCCGGGGGAAGTGGTTCGGTAGCACTAGCAGATACCTACCTACCTAGGTACCTAAGTAGGTACTTAAGTACCTACAATGTACATACCATTGTCGACAGAGCCTTGCTCTTCGAAAGACCCGAATGTTGCTTCGGCGAACATTCCCTAAACAACCTTGTGGGCCACGACGTCCGTACGACCAGTTAGCCAGTTACCTGGCAGTTGACCCCGGATCAGCTGGTGTCGCCCAAGATGCTGCTGTCTACCTAGGCAATCGGCGACAGAAATTTTCTCCCGAAATTAGTTATTACAATGAGATCAAAGGGCAGCGGAATTCTTCCCCGGCTAGGTAGGTATCTACTAGTAGGTACTTAGGTAGGTATTCGTCCTAGGTCCAGCGCGGCTCAGTGGATGAATCATCTAAACTCTCGCCGTGCCCAATCCTAGACTCGTCAATAGGGGGTGGGGCTCTGTCAATGCAAGTCTGTGCACCCCGGACAACGCGGAATGACGACGAACAAGGAGCTTGGTGCTTGGCCCGGTAGCAAATCGTCGCTGGCCATGTATTTGTGCGCCTAGGGCTTTGCGGCGAGCCGTTCCATGTTGCGACTCGTCCATGTTGACCTGTGCGAGAGTCGGGCTGAGTCGCTGTTTCGAAGCTGACAGCATAGCAAGTTAGTTGCAGCGAAATTATTTGGGTGCGCGTGAGACATGGTAGAACCCGGCTGCTTGAACTGGCACGTCCACAAAATTGTGGTCTGGCGCTCGAGATTATGAAACATTATTCATGACAATTTGACGAGTCCTGTTGCTTCCTGCCCCGCTTCGATCCCGCTTCTAGAAGAAGTCTGGAACATGCCATGGTACATGTACATACATACATACAATGTATGTAAGCACTTACATACCAGTATGTAGGCACTTGACGTATGTACATAGTATGTACATACTTGTTAGGTATGTATTATGTGGATGACACGCGCAGATTGTCCATGGCACTAAATCGCTGACGTGTTCTTCGAACGCGCCCTGGCACTCCTTTGTCTGCCGGCCCTCAACTCGTGCTGACCTGGTTTTATCCGAACTATGGCATCATGCAACATAGTTTTCAGTCAAACAACAATTCCTCAGACCCTTTTGCCTGATCCTGTACATGACTCTCAATAGTGGAGGCTCTCTCTCTCCTGCTCTCTCTTTTTCTTCGGCCCTCGTTGTCTGCGACGTCGACTCAACCCGTCATGCCCGGTTTGCTCGTAATCGACTGCTTCGACAGTTGGCGGACCCGCGACAAATATCATTTCCTGTGCATGTGCGCTTAACGTGTAACATGAAAGAACACCATAGTTAGTGCAAGAAGGAAGCAGCAAGGGGCTTTGGCTAGTTTGCGGAACGATAGACTCCAATGACGCCGGAGTTTGGGTCCAAAAGTCTTCTTATAGAGTTATACAAATCGATGGCTCCTGTCTCGCAAGATTATTAATTTTTGAGCCTATGAATTTAGACAATGTCTTGATCAGTATTGCGAAAAAGTTGACTGCGGTCGATAGCCCACATACCAGCTCGATCAGCAAAAGATGCCACCTCAAACAGGTATCAGTAAGGAGTATCACTTGCATGTGTACATGTGCTCTCAAAATTTTGAGTTGGGAGAAGAATCTAAAACTGGTAGCACTTTGAGCGGCGAAAAAGTCTTTGGACATTGTTTGACTATGACGCGTCTGGAAACGTAACTGTGCATTGTAGAAAACGTCTGCCAGCAGATGAGAACGTAGATTCAATGTGATTTGCAGCACGCTTCTCGCAGGACTCTCGCGCGCTGTGTCACACAATCCGTTCGATTGACGAACTACATCAAGGTGTGCTGCGCGCTTCGTGTCGTACACGGAAAACTCGTGCGTGCGGGAACTAGCCGAGTGCTAAATTGCCACTGTTTCACGATATTGTAGCCAGGGCTTAGCTCTTCCGTTGTGCAGGCTAATGCAGGAACAACGGGATCAGCCTTACTCTGGCCATCACTCTGATAATGCAGAGCCATCTCATCCCTCGTCGCCGTTCCTAGAGTGATTATGTCCATTGACTATGGGTCTTAACGTCGTAGTAGGCCGTTTTCGTTTGTCGAACCCAATGTATGTCGCCCGGCGTGTGATTTTTCTTCGGGACGGGGTGGGAAAAGGGGAGGAAGGAGGGGGTGTGTGTGTGTGTGTGTGAGAGGGGGGGGGGGGGGTTCGCCTAATTGCATCAAATCAGTCAGTGCGGCACGGGCACGCCTTTCCACATGGAAAGAAGAATACATGGTACATTTGTAATGTTGTACGACACAGCAGCCACGGTCAACGCCGCAACGCCAGACTGTCCAGCAGGAACACTTTACGGCTCATAGGGCGATGATGCTGAAGTTAAGATGGCCTGGGAAATACCGGTTTAATTCAGTCCAGTGTCCGGGTCAAGGAGGACTGGATGCACTTGATCGTTTCAACAGCGCACGTACTTAGATAGCTACTTTTAGGTGGTACTACTTGCCTACTGTAGGTACTTACTTACCTAGGTAGTAGTTACAACTTAATCTACCAGACCTATTCAGAGGGAAAGTGCTGCGAGGGAGACCACACGCAGCCACTTCCGTTTCCTGCTGAGCGGAGATCCGCGCTCAACAAAGGCCGTACCTTCCCATCTAGCACCTTCCTCCTCGGATATATCTCTGCACCAATGCTTCACCTTGATAAGACAGGGATGCATACAGTGAAAGGCCCCGAAATGGCTCGAGAAAGTGCGGCCAATTTGTCCCAATCATGGCTCATTCACCTCAGCATCTGTCCGATCACCTCACTGGACGAATACAAGCCACCCCGCGTGAGTAAATGCAAATGAGAACGTGGTCATGAACAAGCCAAGCAACCCTGACACACATGCAAAAGTACTTAAGTAGGTGTGTACTTTATGTATCTATGGCACGAAAGGTCTGCTCAAAAAAGATGCAGCATATATGGTCTCTGCACAAGCCAAACGTATACTGAGCCATGCTGCGATGAAAGCGTGCGATTCTAAATCGGGCTCACCATGACCAGCCGCAGTCTCGAGCGTTCTCAACGCCTTGGCCAACGTCGCATGTTCCGGCTTGGGCCGTCCGACTCTTTGTGCAAGCAGAAGGCAAGACTCATGCCAGTTGGAGCTGCAGCAGGGATTTGGCCCGCTTACAGCTAGACCAGTCATCCGATCTGTCGGGACGATAGGGAACGAGAGAGGTTCGCACACCAAATGAAATATAGATGAGAGGATGTATGCCATTGACCCCAACGAGTCGCCATTTCTGATAGAATGCGCTAACAAATAACCCTCAAAGGTCGTGGCAAACTCTCGGAAGAATGACACTCGTTGCGGCAGAAAGGCAATTGACGCAAACACATACATACATAATTGCCGATGAGCAGGACCCGTGTTTTGTTATTGATTCCGTTGCATCTTGCATCCTTGAATATCCCCGAGAAATCTTTGACCCGCTTGACGGGGCCGTTTGACGGGGAGCAACGTTTGCAGTTCCCGGGAGAACAAAAAAAAAGCTGTCATTGCCGAGCGGGAAGAGAAATTGGATGAAAAGCGGGCGGAGCAAGCCGGACCGTGCAAGTGCTCGCTGCGCTCTCGTCATCACTGATTTTGCCGACAAAACAAAATATGCAAAAATAAAATGTAATAACCAAGCCAAAAAAAAGAGAGGAAGGGGGGGGGGGGGGGGGGGGGGAAGGAGAGAAAACTGAGAGTATCCTTTTTTTTTTTTTTTTTTTTTTTTCGCTTTCTTTTTGAGCTGCATTGCAACGCTTTTGCGTAATCTCTACGCCTGCTACACACGATGGGAGGAATTCCATTCACTGGAATGCGCCGAAACGCATCCCGACAAGTTGTGCTGACGGCGTTTGCTCCACAGGGAGTGCGGAAACTTATGCTGACACGACGCGAAGCTATTCATAAGTAGGAGGGCGAACGGAGCATACATACATAATTACTGAGTAATGAGAAAGAGAAGGAGACGAAATCAAGGCTCTCTTGTTTGCATTCGTCCGCCGCGCAGTCCGTTTGAGCCGGCGGCAATGGGCAATGGCGACGCAAACAAAACGACCAGCTAGCCTCGGGCGACCACCACACCTCAAAAAACCAACATTGTGAATGGTCAGGGACCCTGCCGAGCGCCACGTCTTTACGCCCAAGCGCCCCCCGTCTCTGGCCCGGTCCATGGCTCCGGGGAGCTGGGACCCATGTCAGGCACCCGACAAAAGAGAATTGAGCCTTACCCCTGTTTGGCAGAATTCTGGGCCTCGCTAATGGCGCGCCTCTCGAACAAAACAACAAAGGAGCACAGGCAGCTCTCCATGGCGAGACGAGAGACCGTTGCCCGCCCGCGTTGACGGCAAGAAAGCCGTACCAGTGCATGTGTACATACATGGACACACGTTGCCGTATTGGACGGCATGACACGTTTATATCTCGTGATGAGAACGTTGCAAAGGCACTGACTGGACTGTTACCATGGCCCCAAGACCAGGTGCGCTCCGGGGAGTCTGGGTCTGACTGTGCAGGCGAGGCGGCGCTCTCTGCCATATCGTCATTCTGGCCAGTCGGGCTGTGCCGTTTGGGATGGTCAACGACGTTCGATCGGCATGGCATAGAAGCTCTTACTCAGGCAGGAAGGGCAGCTAGATTGCCAGAAGCTTGGGCTTTGGGCATTCCGCACGGCATCGGATTGGCTGACTGTCTTTCTGTCCAATACGGATCCCGACTTCGTATGGAAGTTCGGATTTTGCCAGCCTCAGATGTGCTGCCTGAAGTTTTTGAACCGTGGTCCCGGATGGACGGAGCTTGGACAAGGGTGTGGCTGTCACTCTGTCTCTCTCTCTCTCTCTCTCTCTCTCACACACACACACACACACACACTCTTCCCCCCCGTCTTCTTCCAGGCCTTCATTCTCCAAGATCCTGCCTAAGCCAAATTTCCCAATCCCTGACTCCCTGGCCGTGGTCAAGTAAGAAAACTTTTAGCTCGGGTTTGGCCATGATTCGGGTGCTGCAAGGTACAAACGGGGGTTCTGCTACTGAGCCGTCTGGCGCTCGCCATTCGATGAACACGCACGGACGGGAAGCAAGGTGTTGGTCAGTCCAAAGCTGCAGCGCAAAGCGTTTTGGTGTCTCGTCCTGTTCTTGATGTCGTCCACACACCCCCCTCCCTTTCCCCTGGCCTCCCTTCCCTGCTTCGGAAAGGGATTCACTGACTCTTGGCTTTCTTTTTCTTTTTCTTTTCTTTTTCTTTTTCTTTTCTTTTCCTTTTTTGTTCTTTTCGTTTCTTTGCACTCCATTTGGCTCCAGTTTAGTGTCCAGCTGGTTGTATGAGTCTGCTCCGTTCGAACCACACTTGTACAAAAGCGCGCTACTCCCGCTTCATCTCCCGGATCCCGCTGGCCTCTCCTCCCCTTGACTCTCTTCTCATCTTCAGCCAACTTGGCACTCACATCTGGCCTCGTGTTTGGAGTTTTGTCTTTTGCTCTTGCTTTGGTTTCTTTGCTCGCCTGCCTTAGCGTGCTTGCCTCTTGGTCTCGAGTGCTTGTTCCATCTTTGTTCTGATTTACACGATTACGCGCCACAATCTACTATCCGTCTCGTCAAGTCTCTGAAATCCACTCTTGCGGCCAAACTCAACAAGTCTCCGTCCGTGCCTGACTTTGACGTTTCGACCCACGGCTCCCATCGTCATCACCACAGCCCTTCTAGACCACCCCCTTTCTTTTGCTCTCCCCGCGAACCATTTCCACGCGGAGAGCGGGCGAAAAATAGCGACATCGGCACCATCTGAAGAAGCGAATCAGCGAAACCTCATTGCCGAGGGAGTCTTTTCTTAAAGTGCCAATACATATATACATACATATGTACATGTATATTGCCGCCGACCCGACTTCATAGGAACCTGCCG
This sequence comes from Claviceps africana, assembly GCA_018360145.1. NCBI lineage: Eukaryota > Fungi > Ascomycota > Sordariomycetes > Hypocreales > Clavicipitaceae > Claviceps > Claviceps africana. The sequence goes on from SRPY01000013.1 coordinate 58,505, forward strand.
CCCTGTTCCGCTGTTACACTTGCACAAACCTACCAAGCCGAAGCCGCTCTTCACTCTGTACGGCTCTCCAGCTTGCGACATCGATCTCGCCTTGTGTTGCCTCGTTCCAACGCGCCGGTGCCGACTCGCCTCTTTTTTCATACACACCTACAATACTTCAGTAACCGCGCCGGATCAGGTCCAATATTGTTGGCAACGCCTGAAGCTTGGCCGAGCCATCTCGGCAGTCTCTTTCACACCCTTTTGCTTCCGCCCTACCTTGTAACATTATCGCCTGCCATACCCCAAACGACCAATCTTTCTCTACTTTTATTGGCCAACCACAGTCTCTCTCGTCGCACCAATTACAGACAGAATCATTCACTGTGAGTCAATGTCGCTTGATTCATACATTACCATTCAGTCGCTTCGCTTGTCACAAGAACCTCGGTCTTGTTTTCCTTCTGTTCTTGCCCCCTCGTACGTATGAGTGGGCTTTACTTCACATAATCCCGTCTCTGTGCTGGGCGAATCATGCAAGAAGTCAACGATATAAAAAGACAGACTTTAGTCTCTCTTCCCCTTCTATTTTTTTTTGCTTCCTGCTCGACTTTGTTTTGTAAACCTGCAGTATAGTTGAGAGACCTGGCTAATTCTCCATCTCTTCTTGCGCAGTTCACGCGTTACTTCAGAAGACGCATCAGACACTCTTTTCACAATGTTACAGCAGGGATCCACCGTTTGCAACATGGGCCGTGGTGCTTATGACACAAGCAATGTTCCTAAGAAGCCACCACCTACGCAACAACCTCGCTAGGTCTCTCGATTCCCGAGCCTCGGTGAACATGGGATCTGTCTTCCAACCGAAGATACGACGTGGTTTTTTTTAAACGACTCCGCAGGTCCATTGATTATACCATCATGGAGAACTGCCCTATTCTATCCTTCGATTCTTGGACCGTTTTTATACTACATTCGGCCTTCGTTATATTGCACTATTATATCTATGTAATACTTTCCTCATATCGGTCTTTACACAAATCGGCTCAGAGCTACATCCCGCTTGTCAGCAGCGAGGACACCAAAAGTTTTTAATTGTTTACTCCATCGCATAATATTCCTGGCCTTTCGACTTAGTTGGCACACCTATGCGAAGTCATGATTTGGAATTTCTTCTTCTGGTTTGTTTTCTTGCGGATAACTCTCGGGGCGTTGGAACTATAGACGGGCGCCACATTTCGGACATGCTTTTTCTTCCTCATGCGCCATTTCCTGGTCTTTCTGTTTTCTTTTCTGTGTGCCTTCTTAGGGCTTGGCTTGTTTTCTCGCGGAATTTCACTACTGTCCATGGGGCGTGAGACAATGACCGCGATCGCGTCCTATCGCGCTTGGGTGTGCGGATCCTCTTTGTTGGAATGGAGACGATGCCCTCTCGCGACGTGTCTTAGATCTGGCAGCTCATCTACGCAACGGGCTTCCAATCGGACATCCCCCACCTCACAAAAAAGCGACGCGCTCGAGTTGGGCCAGAGCGGGTTTATTTCTGTTGAGATTCCGCATACAGATGAATTTGTCACAAAATAGGCGCTCGGTTGGGGCGTACAAGGCACAAAAGCTGGCACGGAGTCACTTTTGCATATAGACTTGGAGGGGTTTCGGTTATATTTTGTCGTCAGGATTTGCTTTTTCACTTTTGATTCTTTTCCTTTCTTCTTCGGGACGCAACGCAACCGCTCAACGCGATCGGACTGGAGCTGGACGACACGTCTTCAAAGTCTTTCCCCAAGTCATGGCTATATCTACCTACATAGGTACTTCATGGTACCGTGTACAAGACCAACATCGCACGAGATGTAGGAGTTTTGGGGGAGAGGATGGCTTACGGCTGTACTCGGGGAGATACAGATCATGATACCCCCCGTGTGTTCTCTTGTTCTTTTTTCTTTTCACCATGTTTTTTTTTCCTCCATCATTTTTTTCGTCATGTTATCTCGTCACGAGGAAGCCGGCACATTCATGCGCTTGTTGTGGACGAGAAAGACGAAGAGTGTTGTATTATTTCCCCTTGCGGGTCTGTACTAGAATAGAATAGCAATTAATCAGGCTCACGCCAAATTCCGAAGACAAGTCACAAGCATTTGCTTCCGAGTGCTTATCTATGACACTTGGCTACCAACATCAATAGTCAGGGGCGCCGAGGGCGAAACCGAGCAAGACGAGGCTCATGACGGTCCGCGTCAGCCTCATGGACGATATGGGGTGGATTGGTAGGGAGTAGGCCTCTGCCCTCGCAACCAAGGAGCCCGATGCCAAGCACGGAAGCCATATCAAGAACAGATAAGCCCGGCCAGCCATACCATTCATCCTCGCAACGAAGTCCAAATCGCCCCATGACACCCCGTCCCCCCTTTTCCCGCCCCTTCCCGCCCGCACCGCCCGGCCGCGACGTGCCGACGTCCCAAACCGGCGGGGAAAAAAAAAGGGGGTGGGGAGGTTGGAAAAGGCCGAGACAACAGGACACGGGACTCAACTGAAACCAGAGCCAGTGCGGGCGCCAAGGGGATAGACAAGCCAAGGCGTTGTGGCGATGGCGGGGACAAAGGGGGCCCTCCCGCGCGCTTCTCCGACGCGGGAAGAGAAAACTGGGCTGCAGCGTCCACTTTTTTTTTCTTTTCTTTTTCTTTTTGTGCCCGGAGTCAGCCCATTTCCCGCTTTTTTTTTATTTTATACAAACTGAGGAAGGATAGAGGATTGAAGGGGGGGTTGGGATTTTGCGTCCGGAACGGGGTAGGGAAACGGCCGTGTGATCTGTGCGAGGGGGCGGGTTGTGGTGAGGGGAACAAAGGGGGAAAAGGGGGGGGGTTGTTATTCTTGGTGCGCTGGGTTGAGATTGGATTGGTGGTCTTTGTTGCGGCGACGGCACTGCGGAGATGGGCGGATGGGAATGGTGGTGAGGGAATGGATTGGATGGATGGAGGAGAGCCGGTTGGTTGGGGGAGTCGAGGGTTGGATCCACTGGGTGGGCAAGGGAGAGGGCGTTGCGGAGTTGAGGAGGGCTCGAGAGGGTTTGAGGGTGCGTCAGGAGACGGGCGCGAGATGGGCGCGAGACGGCCAACATGAGGGGGTTCGTCATGGGGGACAAAGGGAGGGATGGCTCGTTCATGGTGGTTTGCATGGTCGGTGCTTGTGATGCCGGGGAGAAAAAAAAAAAACGCCAAAAGTACTCCATCATGTCCTCGTCATATCCGGCGACCCCCTCCCATCCCCATCACGCTGCCTCTCCGGCATGATGCAAAACTCCCCCGTCTACAATTCCGGATACACGCTACTAATATGCAGTCAGAAAACCGCTTCCCCCGAGACGCATCCCTGCACGCCGTCATGTCACGTACCTTCTGCGCCGCAGCGGCATCTCCCTCCTCACCCGCTCGACCAACTCCAGGTCCAGATCCACAAACGCAATGTCCTCCATGGTGCCGTTCTCGGCCGCAGCAACATCATCATCATCGTCGTCGTCATCGTCATCATCGTGGCCCTCGTCGCCACCGTCCTCCCTCGCACCCGTCGCACCCCCTAACCTGGCCCGGACCTCCCCCCACGGATCGACCACCAAGCTGCGTCCGTAGCTCGTCCTCTTCTCGTTATGCCTGCCCGCCTGCGCGCTCGCAACCACCCAGCTCTGCGTCTCAATGGCCCTGGCGCGCAGTAGCGTCTCCCAATGGGCCTGGCCGGTCCGCACGGTGAAGGCGCTGGGGTACGTCAAGACCTGCGCCGGACGGCCGTACCACTTGCTGTGCCGCCCCGGCTGCGCCAGCGCGATGGCCGGCTCGGCGAAGCGCAGGTCGAAGCAGATGAGGCTGCCTATGCGACCGACCGGCGAGTCGAAGGGCGGCGTGAGCGCGGAACCGGGCTCGACGGTGGTGCTTTCCCGGAGGGAGCCGTAGTCGAAGACGTGGAGCTTGTCGTACGACGCCGAGTCCTGGATGTCGCCGTTGGCCGTCATGTACAGGGCTCTGTTGGCGAGCTTCTCCTTCCCCTCCGTCGGCCGTGTCGTCGTCAGCGGCTCGTGGACGCCGACGTGGATGGCAACGGCATGGGATTTGGCTGCTTCGCCGAGGCCCCTGACAAAGGGCGACGTGGACTGCGGTTGCGCGAGGCGCAGAGACTCGGATGCCGTTGGCGCGATGTAATCGGATGCTTCCGGGAGGAACAGGACCTTTTTGAGGGGGTTGTCCATCATTAGCAAGGCAGGCCATTTTTGCCCACGTCCGTCCCCTCTCTTTTTTCCCTTGCCGCCGTACCGGGACAAGTCGTCCCCGAACAGGTCCTTTAGTCATATCCAACGTCCGCGCATTCCCAGCTCTGTCTAAAAAGAAAGTCGCCCCTCTCTCCATGCTAATCCAGATGGGCGACGGCGCGCAGTATTGTACATGGACACCATCTGCGAAACCATGGTTGATAGTGCCCAAAAGGCCAAAGGGGAGTCAGCGTGGCCCCGACTGGCGTAGATTCTGCTGTCTCATGAGCCATGTACTTGTCCCGTCATGGCCACTCAGCAACAGCAACCACGCCCATCCGCCCCATCTCGGCCCGTGGGACGGAAATCAAGGAGAGAAGAGACCATGGAAAAAAAGACAAGAGACGGAAACAGCGCGGAAAACCCCGCATCACGGCGTTGCTTGCCATCCTCAAACCCATTTCGCTTCTTTGCTCCAGCGAGCCCTGTTCGCGTACGTACGTACCTTGGCACCGCCGGCCGCCGCCCTGGCGACTAGCCTCACGCACTGCTCGAGATTCGTCTTCATCGAGGCCGTCGAACAGATCTGGCCCACCGCCTAGGTAGTCCTTTGTCAGCTTCCGTGCTGTGCTGCATCGCGTGACCCTCGCGCGGATAGGGACTGCAAGGGGGGGGGGGCATGACGATGGAGGACATGGGACACCAACCGCTATAGCCATGGTGTCCTGATGCGGCGACGCCCGAGATTGAAGGTTTTTTTTTTTTAGAGAAAAAAAGAAAACAAGGGAAAGAAATGGAAAAAAGGAAAAAGAAAAGAAAGAGCAAAGGAAAAAAAAAAGAGTAGAATTCTCGGTATATTCAAAACGGCAGTACTTCTACACATGCATGTAGTTGGGCACGCGTGGCAATGATGGACTCGCATCCATGATCCAAGAGGCCAGTTAAAGAGCTTCCCCTCGCTCGCGCTCGGCAGGTGTTTCATGCTTTCCCCCCACGTGAGGAGGCATCAGGTAAGCGGCAATCTCAATTGGTGGAGAAACGCAATTCCAATTCTACTCCATCCGACATCGACAGGTTCAAACTCGACAACAGCAGCCATCACACGTCACCGCTTCACGTACAGTCATGCAAGACACTGGGTGTTCGATAACTCGCCGCATCTATTGTAGATGCGAGTCTCCTACTCGATTCGTTCTCTGCTCTGTCCACGCGCAAATAACCCGGCAAATAAAAACGGGGAAAAAAAGGATTTTTTGAGCCCTTCCCCTTGTCCACCATCCTTTGCTACGCCTTTTTGAAAACGCCGTGCTAACGAAAAGAAGAATTGAAAGAGAAGAAAAGAAAAGAAGGAGAAGGAGAAAAAAAACACCCAATAAAGATAAACACGAAAAAAACAAACAAACAAACACACACACACACACACCCCCAAATATCATCAGACAGGGAGAAGATTCACCAAAAGTAAAGAAACAAAAGGCACCAGGCACGATGATACTAGCTTGCCCGTGGTGGGCATCTACTGGTTCTTGACCATCCCACCAAAGGCGCGTCCGATCTCTCGCGCTCTCGTCAAATCTCTCGTCATCTTGGATTCGAGGCGTCCAGGTGCACGTACGCTTGCTGCAATGCCTTGACCTCCCGCCCGTCCCTCTCCAGTACAACGACCCAATCTCGCAACTGGATGTTCTTTCCTTTTTCCTTATCTTCGCGCCAGGTCCCGAGGCGGTTTCGTCCCTCGGTCGTCATGGCAAGGCTGGCTGGTGATGGTGTTCCTGGAGCACCATTCGGTCCCTTCATGCCTGTTCCAGACGCAGATTTCGTCGGTGTGCTTGCACCACTTCCTCCGCGGCCTGCGTTCAGCCAGTCGTATGTCTTGCCAGACTTTTTCTTGCCGAACAAATTCCCCTTGCCGCCCAGGCCGGCGAACATGCTACTCGTGATGTTTTGGTTGGCGTGGCTGTTGGCCTCGGCCGCCTTGAGCGTTTGGTGTTTCTTCATTTCCTTCTTGGTCATGGGCTTATCCGATTCCGGCGCTATGGAGCCAGGCGTTCCATTCGCGATGCTTCCTGACCGTGACGGCGCTGAACCAACGTCTGTAGTACCCTCTTTTCTTTTTTGCCGCCGACGGAGACGAGCTTCTTCCCACTCGCGCTCTTGCCTTGCCAGCTCTCGCATCGTGAGCGTCATGGACGAGGTTATCTTGGCCAATTTCTTGGCCGGTTTGGTGCAGTTCCCCAGTGCAGCATCATCGGCAGAGCCTGCAGGTCAAGGTCAAGAAATGTTAGTGCTGATTGGCATTTATTCTCTCTCTCTCTCTCTCTCTCTCTCTTTTGCATCCTTTATCTGTTCCCCTAATGCAGATGGCAAGGAGATAAGCTCTTACGTTTTAATGGTGCGCTTTCCGAAGCCACAGGGGTACCGTCTGCCACGTCCTTTGACGGGTCAACCTCTGCCGCCTCGCCCAAGGGCTCTGCATTCATAGGTGCCCCAGCGGCCGTCCAATCCTCGGGGATCTCGCCGTGAGAAGTCTTTTGTCTGTTGACTGCAACCACGTTCGCATCCCCTACCATCTCTCGCAATCTCTGTTTCGTAGCGATTGACATCAGGGCCAGTTGATCGACGAGGAACGAGTCTTGAGGAATGTAGGACCCGGTGGTCTGAACCATTATTGAATCTGGACCTGGCTGCATCTTGACCGTGACCGCAGGGGTGGGGAACTGCTCTGGCAAGCGCATCTTGCCCATGGATTGTGCGTTGTTCTTCATGTCCAGGTTGAGCGAAATGTGATTCTCTCTGGCGATTTTCTCAGCACGTCGATGCAGTATGGCGACTAAGAGAAATGGATCGTTGATTTCTTGGGTCCGCTGCACAGCGAGTCGCATGGATGAATCTGCCCAGGCTTGTTCAGCCGCCTTGAGGGCAAACTTTCGCTGATCTTGTTCTGAAACGTTCTCGGCAGGCTGGTTTGCCGGACCGGCGCCATAGAATGTACTCTTGGATCCTGCAGGATGTTGCGCAAAACCAGTCCTCGCCTCTGAATTCGCGTCCATGGCATTTGAGTACAACTCTGACATGTATTGCTCCTCTGCTCGCAAATCGATACCAGTGCCTGCCAAAGAGTCTGTCACATCGTATTCGTAGTCTTTCGTCGGTCGCTCGGCCGGTCGTTGAGGGGGGCCCATGATACTGGGACTATGCGCAGACGAAGCCACGCCCTGTAGCTGTTGCTGCTGCTGTAGTGTTTGCTGTAGTGTTTGCTGTAGTTGTTGATGCTGTGGTTGTTGATGTTGTGGTTGTTGATGTTGTGGTTGTTGATGCTGGGGTTGTTGATGCTGGGGTTGTTGATGCTGGGGTTGTTGATGCTGGGGTTGTTGATGCTGGGGTTGTTGATGCTGGGGTTGTTGATGCTGTGGTTGTTGATGTTGTTGAGGCTGTTGCTGTGGCGGCTGTTGTTGAACAGGTGCCATCATCGCGTTAGTGTATTGCGGCATGGATGGCTGAGGCTGAGGAGTTATTAGCGGAGGCGTGCTGGTGCCTGCTCGAGCGTCGGGCAGGTTCAAGCCTTGCGGATGATTTCCATTTGTATAGGGTGTATTGTATCCCGACGATTGAGGAGTAGTTGGTTGTGCGAACGCTGGGGAGCCAGAATTCAGCGGTGGACTGACAACGGCGCCGGGACTCGCCGCAAAAGTTGAAGCGGCGTACGGCGAGCCTGGTTGTGAAGCTGGACCATCGGTGCGAACTCTCTTGTTTGGAGGCAGCGCAAATCCCGGCTGTTGGGCGACTGGCGATGGACTATGTTGTGGAGGTGAGAAGGCCGGCAGAGGGACTTGCGACTGAGACTGCGCCATGATGCAAGGCCCAGACAGCTTTCGCGACTGTAGCCTGGACGTTACAGCGATGGAGGCGGCGATGACCGACTGCTTTCTTTTCTTCTCTTGTCTTTTTCTCAGAAAGAGAGTGAGAGAGAAGGATAGGTGCGTGGGTGACGGGAGTGATGATGCGGTCGGCTGCTAGCAGGCAGGGAAGCCCGTCACAAAGGACGTAAACTCTCCCATTCGACGCAGGGTACCCGGTCGTTCTTGAGCGGTTGATCGGTTGAGCGATATGATGATGAGAAGGATAGTTCGTATTCAGAGCTGGCGCGAGCGACAGCGCTTCGTCAAAGGGTCGTGTGATTCGATCGCTGGGGAAACCGTTGGCAGTGCTTGCTGAGCTGGGAGATCGTAGATGGAGATGGAGCTTGGAGGTTGCGGAAATTTAAAGTCACGTGAATCTCCGCCGCGCTCCCGCTTCTTGCCTCACGCGTCGCAAAGAGAAAATAAAACGAAGGCTGTCTGTTCTCCCTTCAAGCAAAGTGGGTCCAGATGCTTTGCCGACCTTTTCCCGTTCTTGGAGGTTCGTTCGACGTCCCGCAAAGCTTGGCTTGACGTCTTGGACCAGTCGGTATTTTTATGATTTACCATGCGATACTTCTGAGCATGCCGTCGACGGCAATTGCTGTTCTGGATATTCTTTTCTCTTGATCGATGTAATACACCAGGGGTGGTTTCTCACGTCTCCAGTGCTGCCGACTGACTTGGTTGACATTCTCATCCTATGTAGAGAAAGTAAAGCTCCCTCCAAGCAGAATTGCGCATCGCAACAGAAAGCTTTCCCGGCCTCGCGACGACCATGGCGTCCAAACGAAAAGCGTCCGCAATGAATGCGGTCGGTTCTGACGAGCCGGTGGATCCGTCTGACGAGTTGATGTTTCTGTGCCTGGGAGGCGGCAACGAGGTCGGACGTTCGTGTCATATTATCCAATACAAGGGCAAGACGGTCATGGTAAGGCAGCAGATGGCTCGTTCACCTTTTGCCACACGAAAGGCATTCTGAAATTGACTCTGGTTCGTCGTCTGTAGCTCGATGCTGGCAATCATCCTGCCTACGACGGCCTGGCTGCTCTTCCATTCTACGACGACTTCGATCTCAGCACTGTGGATGTACTGTTGATCAGCCAGTAAGTACATATTTTGCCCAAGCCACTGCCATGCGAACCCGGACGGTAGGCAGTGAAAGGAGTTTTTATTGCGTTACATTTTTTTTTTTTGCTTTGGTCTTTCTCTGCAGCATGATGGGCGGACGTATTTGCAGGCTTTGCGCGCCGTGATGCACTGTTCCCATCCCGTCTTCTTCTCCTTCGTCCTCTCTGTCTTAAGATGGATACGCCTGTACCTCTATGCAAACGAAATGAATACAATTTTTGCCGTTCCCTACGATGTTTTGCGCCAAAGCCATTATGCTCCGTGAACGATTTCCATCGCGAATGGCTTCCTCCTCCTTTTCTCCTCCTCACCACCGTCATCACCATCATCACATAAAGATCTCCATCTTATACTTGGAAAAAGAAATCAGTCCAAGCTAACGACGCTTGCCTCTGCAGTTTTCACGTCGATCATGCGGCGTCCTTGCCCTACGTCCTTGCCAAGACCAACTTCCGCGGCCGTGTCTTCATGACACATCCTACCAAGGCCATCTACAAATGGCTCATCCAAGATAGTGTCCGTGTCGGCAACACATCGTCCAGCTCGGCCACCCCGCCGGTATATACAGAGCAAGATCATCTAAATACCTTTCCTCAGATCGAGGCAATCGATTATCATACCACTCATACCATTTCCTCCATCCGCATCACTCCCTACCCTGCTGGCCATGTGTTGGGAGCGGCCATGTTCTTGATCGAAATCGCCGGCTTAAACATTTTCTTCACCGGCGACTACTCCCGTGAACAAGACCGACATCTGGTCTCGGCAGAAGTACCCAAAGGCGTCAAGATAGACGTGCTCATCACGGAATCGACCTACGGGATTGCGTCGCATGTTCCCCGTCTGGAGCGCGAACAGGCATTGATGAAGTCCATCACCAGCATCCTAAACAGAGGTGGCCGCGCCTTGTTGCCAGTCTTTGCGCTGGGTCGAGCCCAAGAGCTGTTGCTCATCCTGGATGAGTACTGGGCCAAACACTCGGAATATCAAAAGTATCCCATCTACTACGCCAGCAACCTGGCCAGGAAATGCATGGTTGTGTACCAGACATATGTAGGAGCCATGAATGATAATATCAAGCGCCTGTTCAGGGAGCGCATGGCCGAGGCCGAAGCTAGCGGTGACAGTGCCGGCAAAGGCGGGCCCTGGGACTTCAAGTACATTCGCTCGCTGAAGAATCTCGACCGTTTTGACGACGTGGGCGGCTGTGTCATGCTCGCCAGCCCAGGTATGCTGCAGAGTGGCGTGAGCAGAGAGCTGTTTGAGAGATGGGCACCAAACGAGAAGAACGGAGTCATCATCACCGGCTACAGTGTTGAAGGCACAATGGCCAGGCAAGTCATGCAGGAGCCAGACCAAATCCCGGCCGTCATGTCACGCAACCTGGGGGCCGGCAGAAGAGGACCTGGCGGCGAGGGAGAACGGGCTCTGATCCCCCGTCGATGCAGCGTAGCAGAATATTCCTTTGCCGCCCACGTGGACGGCGTTGAGAATCGTGAGTTTATTGAAGAAGTTGCCGCGCCCGTCGTTGTACGTGATATATCCCCTCCTCCTCCTCCTTTTCCTTCTCCCCCAACATACCTGACCAAAGAGGGCACATTGGCTTACCTCGGACTCCAATGGCAGATTCTCGTTCACGGCGAACAGCACAACATGATGCGACTCAAATCCAAGCTCCTCTCCCTCAACGCCTCCAAAACCAACAAAGTAAAAGTCTACTCCCCACGCAACTGCGAGGAGCTACGCATCCCCTTCAAAGCCGACAAAATGGCCAAAGTCGTCGGCAAACTCGCCTCCATCCCACCCCCACGAGACCTTGCAGGCGATTCTGCCACCGCGCCGCTCGTCACGGGCGTCCTCGTCCAAAACGACTTCAAGCTGTCCCTCATGGCCCCCGAGGACCTGCGCGAATACGCTGGCCTGAACACCACCACCATCACCTGCAAGCAGCGTCTCACACTAAGCGCCGCGGGCGTCGACCTCATCAAGTGGGCGCTAGAGGGGACATTTGGCACGGTGGAAGAACTTCCCGAGATGCGGCGCCAGCAGCCCGGTAGCAGCAACGGTGTGTCCAAGGACGGCACCCACTCAGAAGAAAAAGAAGCAAGAGAAGCTGGTAAAGACGATGAGGCTCCCGCCTCTGCGGCCGACGCAAATGACGACGATGAATACAATCCAGACCCGGTGCAAGAAGAGCAACAGCAACAACCCGAAGCAGCAGACGAAGAAGTCGCAGCCCTCGTAGCAGCCTATCTCGTCATGGGCTGCATCACGGTGCGCTACCGCACAAACGGCCAGGTCGAACTCGAATGGGAAGCAAACATGCTCAACGACGGCATCGCCGACTCCGTCATGGCCGTCCTCTTCAGTGTCGAATCCTCCCCCGCGGCCGTCAAGCGCTCCTCGGCCGCCAACCACTCGCACTCACACTCCCACTCCCACACAAAATCCCCTCCCAACGGCACAAACCCCCACGCCCACCCCTCCCCATCAGACCGCCTCGACCGCCTCTTCTGGTTCCTCGAAGCCCAGTTCGGCGCCGACAACGTCTCCCCCGTGGAAACTCCCCGTCTCGTCACCCAGCCCCCCTCGCAAGACGTACCCGCCCCAGACGCCATGCAGGTCGACAGCGACAACCCCCCCGATGACGACCCCAACAAGCAAGACATGAGCAGGCAGGAAAAGGAACTGGAGCGTCTCCACAAGATTGGGATCCCCGTGCCCGGCGTGTCCATCCGGGTCGACAAGATGCTCGCGACGGTGTGGCTGGAGAACCTCGACATTGAGTGCAATAACAAGGTCTTTGCGGACCGGGTGCGCGCGGTGGTGGAAAGGGCGGTGGAGGTGACGGCGCCGTTGTGGGGATAGTAACTTCCCTGGCCAGACGTATAGATGTGAAAAGGAAGCAAGGGGGCACGAGTGGTGAGGGAATCGTGTTCACGATATACCGCCTTCGACTTTGTGCTGTGTGGGTTGCACTTGTGGATGATGGTCGACAAGTGGAGAATCACGAGTCATATAAATGACCTGGATTCGGACGAGATGGACTGTTTTGATTTTACAAGGAGGGATGGTATTTGGTTTGACTTGACATTTCCCACGTACCCCATTAGATATACCAAAAATGTACGTGCAAGATGGGTACTAAAGTAAAGCATAGTCTAGGATGCCATCTAATGTGATGTTACAGAAACTACCTAAGGTCTACAAAGTAAAAGAAAATGAAGCCCAACATATCGATCGCGCGAGCGGTGCAGACAAGCACATACGCACACAGACACACAAGGAAGCACTAGCAAGCACTACTTCCTCATCCCAAGAATTCCTTGAGTTCGTCGGACTCTTCGAAAAGAATGTTGAAGGAAAACGGCGCGAATGGCCAGCCAGCAAACTCGGCGAATTTTGAAAACGACTCGACCCACGCCAGTCGGAGAGAATGCAACATGGCACTGGTACCTTCCATGCAAACCAGAATGGCGATGGCTGTAGAAGAATCGTTAGCGACACCGCGTGGGCCATATTTGCCCATAAGGAGCTCACATTGGCCAAGAGAGTAGGGGGAAAATAGGAAACAAAAAACTTACTAAGGAAAAACCACAGGTAAAAGCCAACGACAATCATAATCACACCGACGGCGCCGTCCATAGTCAATGTGTTGGCAATAGTCATATCCCACAGCACGATACTGAGCTGTTGGTGAGCAAGTGACAAGGCCCAAAGACGAAGATACGAGGCGGTGTGGGAAACGCAGTTGAGACAGAATTCTGGTTCAAAATGTCAGCTTGTCCAGGCTTCTTTCCATGACGTTACTCGAACGGAGAAGAAGGCGGGGCGGAGGAGGCTTTCTTGAAAGCTTACCAATGGTATGGATGATTTGATGAATCATGACCTCTCCAAACTCAAACTCTTCGTGCTCTTCGTCAATGTTTTGTGAGATCATAGCAACACCCTCGCCATCTTCATCGAAGCTATCGCCGTGACCGTTGGCCAACACATTGTTCTCATCATCACCATCCATCGCACTAACACGAGACGTCTCGCCGATACACCGATAGCCTTTAGCTCGAGCTCGGTTGTGCTCCCAGCGCAGGTAGAATGGCTTGAGAAAGAGGAGAATGGGCACCTGGGCAAATGCCAACAGAAGCAGGAATACCTGGACCGTAGCTTGGCCCTTGTACAATTGTACGTCCAGAGTGCCAGGTTGCAAGAACATGTAAATGAGCATGTTCAAGAGCCCAGGTGGCTGTCCGCCGATGGCCGGGTCGGGATTGGTCCAGTCGACGGTCCACTTGTAGATGATGCAAACAACCAGATATCCAAAGATGGACTGGAAGAAAATCATGCCCGGTACAAAGTTGCCCCAGATGTCAATGGGCTTCTTGAAATGCTTGGCGTTGATATAGGAAAAGCACAGAGAGTAAGTCATGTGGGCCCAGCCGAGAATGATGCTCATCTTCATCTTGTAACTGTTGTTGAAGAGAAGAAAATTCTCCGTGCCGTGCCATGCCCAGTCGAGGCCAAAGGGGTATCTATACCCGTGATCGTTCAGTTCAGCCACGACGGTTTGCCCTGGCTCATAGTGTTCTGGCCGTGGGTAATGCCAAGCGCTGGGAAAGAGGGTCATGGACTTGGAAAAGACGTCGTTGTAAATGAGACCAGTGAAGATGGAGAAAACCGCCATGACCAAAGCAATATAGCGGCCGTAAAAGATCATGGCAAACAGTTCGAAGCTGACCTTCTTCAGCGACTTCTCCCAGTAGATCATGGCAAGCGCAGCGGACAACATGATAATCGCATGGCCAAAATCACCAAACATGACGGCGAAGAGGAAGGGGAACGTCACGAATACCGGCATGGCAGGGTTGACTTCCTGATAGGTTGCAGTACCGTAGGCGTTGACAATGGTCTGGAATCCCTCTGTAAACTTGTTGGTCTTCAGATATGTCGGAGGAGTCTTGTTCGTTCGAATCTCGTTGATGATGGAGGGAACAGAAAGACCAGCACGATTGGTGACGTCCTGAAGAGTCGATCTGATCAAGGACATGTCGTTGGTGGGACACCAGGCTTCGGCGATCAGCGTCCGCCGCGCACGATCATACGAGAACAGATTCAGGGTGCCGTAGACGGCCTTTTCCTTGGCGATCAACACCATCCATGCGGACAATGATTGCGAGATCTGAATCAACTCGGCCTTCAAAGTCGTTTGTGTATTTCGAAGAACGTTTTGGACATCTTGAAGACGATTGTTGACTTCGTGGATCTGATCGCGTCGAAGATCGCTGTTCTCGTCCACGTTGTATACCTCGGCGCCCATAGACTCGGAAATCTTGCGAATCTTGGCTAAAATCTCCTTGCCATGCGCAAAAATGACAAAGACGTTCTTGTTGATGGATTCGTTGTTGGAAGGGTCAATGAGTGGCTCGGGAATCTCGGACTGGTTCATGTACAGATTTCCACGGAGCGTGCGCCACAGAATGCGCTCAAAGGCGGCCACACGGTCTCTAGCGATGACGCCAGCCACAAAACCAATGTTCATGCCTGAGAAGGATCGCTCAACATCGGGGGCATCTCGGTGCTGCTCAATATCGGACAGGAGCGGGGCATTGTCGTTGTCGGTTGAAGCGCGCATGTCCTCAACGTTTCCGTGAGCACGATCAAAGAAACTTCCAGCCTCCCTCAGAACCCATCGCCATTCGGTCAGATCCCCTTCCCGCTTCTTCAAGGTTTCGTAACTTTCGTTGAGCGAAGAGACACGTTGCTCGAGTTTCTGACTTCGTTCGGCGAGCTCGTCAATCTCGGACGTCGATGGGGATGCAAGTCTTTCCGTGTCCAGGTCTAGCTTTCTTAAAGGGATTCCGGTCTTTTCCATCTGGGAGTGAAAGTATCCTGCGGGTCGTTAAATACGAGGCCAATATAAAATGCATGTATAGAGACGGAACATAACATACGCAATTGCCGCTCCACATTATCGAGGCGTCGAATTTCCTGGGTAAAAGTTCGCTGAAACGCGCTCACATCTTCGTTCAACTATGAGGCCCATTAGAAACACTATCGGTGCAACAAAGTTCATAGACAGACGCGTCGATGGAGGAATGACAATGGGACAGAAAGTCTGGGCTGCTCAACGTACGTCTCGGAACTGGCACAACCCAAGCTCACCAAGTGCAGTAACGACCTCCCGACCGATCTCATTGGACACGTACAACTGCACCATGCTCATGTCCGCTGAGCGGAACGGTGTGTCCTGCTTGGGAGCCATGATGTTGTAGAGTAACTATCAAGAGTCGCTGGCCGAGGCGTTGTTCAATGTAGAGGTAGTATTTATCGAAGGCAAACCTGGCTGACTACTAATGCCGACACGACAAGGAGGTGTGGGGTTGCCGGCCAGGATCACGTGTAAATATGGAGCCCCAGTACATGACTATGACGTCTTGGGATGCAAGGATGGGGCAGGTGATGAAGACCAATTGCAATGGAGGAAGCGGGCGCTTTGAGCGAGTTGCATCGACTTGCATGCATGTATAGTGGGTCGTAAGTAATTCCGAACATTTTACACCACAGTTGTATGGGAAAATGTTCGGGATTACCTGGACTCACTGTACCAGACATTTCATGCGCTGCGCGCTTCTGTCAAAGTGGAGAAAAATTGCCGTCGGAGGAGCGTGCGTTTTGAATCAATGGGTTAAGTAGGTTGCTTCTTGAAATCCATGCGACCTTATTAGCATGGTAAATTGCTATACAATTATCGGCGCCAAACACTGACGGGAAACTGAAAAAAAGCAAGGAATAAGTTTGACGATAAATAATGTTCACAGCCCAATGTCATCACATCTATATACAATATTTCAACGGCATTGCGCAGTAAAGGAATAAATGACACAACGTGGCAAGTAAAATATACTAAGACAAAACGTGGTATCAAGTGCTATTGTGCGGCCAGTTTTTTTTAGAGTTTTTTCTACTTTCTCATCAACGGGTATGCCCTTCTTTGAATGCACTTCAAAAGCAACCCGCAAACCGGAACGCCTCGTGCTGAGAACGATAAAAAGAACATAGATGAGACGATACGCCATGCTGATAAGACGGACCGGCATAAGGTCCTCACAAGAACAAAGTCGCAATTTTGTGCCGCTAGAATTCGCCCACTTCCTTCATATTCGTCGCCCAAACATGAAGGAACCGTACATTCCTCCTACTTCTGCCACTGCCACGGGGATTTTGCGCATTCCCCAGCTCTCTGCGCCCATTTTCCACCACCGGGAACCGTTGTCTCTGGTTGATCCATCGGAATTCAGGCGAACCAGCCAGTAGCGACTGCCGAATTCTTGGGCAACCCAGCCGACTCTTTGAAGATTTCTATTAGCCTTGGCAGCTCTCTCATATGCTCGCTCCTCAATTTCAATGACATGAAGTGGAGCAGAGGCTGGCGCGAGCAAAGTGCTGGCGCTTCCAATGATGCTCTCAGTATCGGCAATGTCGAGGTAATTGAGATTGTGAGGAAGCCACTGTTGATCTTTGTAAAAAAGGTTGTGAATATCGCTCATATCCAGGCCGCGTCCCACAGCGAGCTCTTCGAGAGAGTGCGTCAGACGACTCAGCTCGGGAAGGTGCGATGCGTGCATCCTACTGCCTCGCAAATTAAGTGACTTCAAGGTCCGCGGCAGGGATGGCAAAAGTTGATCAATGTCTTCTTTTCCAAGGAGGAGATGATGGGCGGGATCGGTAGCCAAGCTCAAGAATACCAAAGAGTTCTTGGTGGCCGGATGTGTTGTGACAAACTTGACAACCACTTCAGCAGACAGCTCCTTGCACTTAGCCAAGTTAAGATGACTGATCCTTGCGGTGGCGGGAATAGATTCCAAGGCTTTGTTCGTGACGCGGGTTCCGGCAACATCCAGGTGAGTAAGATTGCCCAGTCGAGGCAGAATTGTTTCAAAAACAGTGGAGGGGAGACCAAGACATTTGTGGAAAGAGAGTCGAGAAATAGAGAGCACCTCCGGCCAAGGTTCCTGCAGGACTGTGTTGAAGGAATTTTTGAAGACGGTTGAAGAGCAGCCGCAAAAGTCGAGTGCCTGCAGCTTTGGCAGATCGAAGAACAGTTTTCTGAGCACGGGTGGGCCAAGATCAATGTCCACATACTCCTGTGCCAGGAATTCCTGCAAGTAAGGAGTAAGTTCGAGGCATTGCGCCAGTGTCTCCGTCGTGAGGTTCTGGGTTTTGGCGCGCTCACTGGCCGTGGAAAAGAGCATAGAGGGATTGAAGTGGCTAAAGTCCAGTCGACGAACGATGGTGGCGAGGGCAGGATATTCCGCAATGGTGTTGAGGAATTTGCGGAAAATTCGCGAGTGCGGAATGGTGATGTGTCGATACAGAGTGGTGAGAGTAGTGGCGTGGATAGATCTCGAGGTAAGAAGCAAGGCCATCAAATCAGTATTGCGTGGGGTCAGGCCATTTGGAGGGATTTCCACAACCAACAAATCGATGATGCTGCCTAAGTGAGAAATCAACGAGTCAGCGATGGCAGTTTTATCACGTCGCGCAATCATGCGCCGGGGTAGAAAAAAAGACAGAAGAAAGATGGAAAGAAAAGGGTGGATGAGGGGAAGAAGCTGCCATGCCTAACGTACCTAACAATTCGCTTGGAAGCCTCTCCAGCGGTGAGTTTCCGATGCCATAAACACCAACAGGCTTCTTCATGGGTGGAGGGGATGCAGGCGGTGACTCCCACGCCATGCCCAGCTTGCGCAGATCCTCGTGGCTGCGGCTAGCCGCTTTACCCTTGATGGGGATTTCTTTCCATCCTTTGAAGCTGTCAGGTGGAAACCAGAAGCCGTGTAGCTTGCTGTGTGGCTGGGTCAATGGCGGTTGAAACGAAAATTGGGCAGTTTCGGAACTGGGCGACTCGTCAAAGACATCTTCGGGAGCCTCGATGTAAGAAGATACCTTGGAACGGGTGAACGTCTGAGCAAGTCCGTCGTCATTCTCTCTAACGGACGAAAAGGAAGATCGTGAACCGTTGTCAGATGGAGATGACGCGCGGGCCATGCTGGAATTTTCCAAAACCGAGTTGTCGAAGTCGAGCACCCGTCGGTGCCCGGCTCCGTTGGGCGCGGCCATATAAGGGACGAGAGACGTAGGTGTAATCGCCTCAGAGGATCCTTGTACGGAACTGGATAAAAGTCTCCGTCACAGATGAACTGAAAGCAAACGTCGGTCGAATCAAAGGCGCCGTACGCGGACTTGTGCGGAATCGATTTCGATTCAGGACTCCAAAGTGGCAGCCCGACAGCTTGTATTGACTAGCCTGGATTTATTGTCACAGAGAGTCAGATGCTGATGATCCGTGTCTAACGGGGTTGGGACTCGCCGGCACGGTCGTCCAGAGTCAATGAATTGAGCTAAAGGATGAGAGTAACGTTGAGAGAGGGAGGAAAGAAAAATGAAGAAAGGGGGAGAAAAAATTCGCCCAGATAAAGACGATGACCTCAGGGTGGATTACGTCCTCTTGGGCGGCGCAGAATTTGGCGCCAGCTCCATAAAGTACAACCCAGGTTAAGTACCCTGGGAAGTAGGTGAAGTAAGTACCAATTAAGTGGTCGCTCCAGTCTGTTCTGCCAGACTTCTACTTCTGTCCCCCCGCACACGCCACAGACTGTCGCAAGCGGTCGCGTGCGTTGGCAGGCACGAGGCGCGAGGCACGAGGCACAGTCCGCAGTGGTGAGTCGTGACAACACTGAGTCTAGTCTGGTCTGCTACCCCAGTTCTCGCCTGGTCTTAGCGTACTACTAGCCTGGAGAACGGGCGAAAATTGTGTAATAGAAATTGACGGCAGGTCGACACGAAGGGTCATGTGAGCACTTCCATGGAGCTCTTGCTTTCGCTCCCTCGGCTCTGGCTCGCTCCTGCTTCCTTCCCATGCCGTGACCAATACCTGCCTACTTTCTTACTTCCTCATCTCGTATTATTCATCATTCAGGTCATCCTACCACTTGCCCCTGCTTGACCCTTTATACTTGAGTAAGTAGGTATACAATGAAGTATGCATATCCACCACATGCACTAAGTAAAATGCTTTAAGTACCTACCTACTTACTATACTTGGTAAAGTAGGTAAGTACCTACCTGGGTAAGTAGGAGTCCACCAGGTGGATACCAGATGGTTGCCGATCTCGTTTGTCGGGGACACCCTGGTTCCGCTCCCATTGGTTGCTGCTGTTGGTTTGCAGACGAAAGTAGCCCTGTACTTACTGTAGTATCCGAGCACGCTTGCAACAAGGCATCGACATCGGTTATTCCAACAACAACATCAACAACAACGACACCGCTTGCACCAACGCCGGCCGCCAGAATCGAGACCTGGATGGATGCGGCAGACAATAGAAGGCTAGCTCAGCGGTGTTCACACCCATTCCTACCCTCCATTTCGTGCTGGTGTGCAGGGACTCCCATGCCTTGCGTTTCCAACACCAAGCCGCGCCACCTCACTTGGCGACGCGACGACGTTTAGATGTCGTAATGGAAACTCCGGCCGCAGGGTCGTCGCCATTCGTTTCTTCCACTAACAGCGCATATAGCGGTACTTTTTTTTCTTCCTTCCTCGCCGACTGGCTTGCTTCTTGCTCAGTTCCTTTTGGAGGTCCGAAGATGGGATTTGTGACAAATTGCGCAGTCCTTTTTTCTTTCCTCCGTATCCTACGGCCTCGCATCAATAAACCACCTCCGTTACCTCTTGTTTTTCAGCTATCATTGTCACATGCCAGGCGCTCATTCTTCATCGGAGGTAAAGTCAGGGACACGCAGTCATCGTAAGCGTGGCTTGGCGGGGGTCGTCATCTTCGCGGTACGGACTCGCGAGACATACACCGAACCGGTACGATTCGATGGGATGCAAATGCGGCCTGGCATTTCTTGCAATGCAACGATGGCAATGTCGGCAACGATGGAGGCATACGTACGTACGTCTGCTGATGCCCACGTCGGGCCAGCTCATTGCCTCTGATCTAGCGGCGACGCCGTGCGACCGTCTCAACCGTCGCAACCCCTCTGTTGTTTGATTTTGGAGCAAGGAACATGCTCAGTGACGTGGTTTGGGTCAGGTGATGTCGATGTCGCGGCCGCTTGACGGAACACCATTTTCATAAGTGACAGTGTGCTCCGGTATCGCAGGGCGGTCTTGACGTCGGGCCAAAACGAGTACGTAAAACATGCAGCAACAACTACCTAGGTACCTAGTAGGCGGAAACACACAGTACCATTGTTCGACCTGCAAGCCGGGTGGAAAAATAGCAGCCTCATGGGACATAACCGAAGAAACGGGGCAGCTCTGTAGGAGTAGTGCATGCTGCTTGCCGAATGGATCCTCCGTCTCCTTTGTAGGTCGATACGTCCCCTCGTGCGTCGAAAATGAAAGAAGGACAGGGAATGTAACGGAAAATTTCTGGTCGTGGCGTCAATCTGGCCATTGCGGATGCCTCCGAGCCAATCAAGGACCGTTATTCTCAGTCTGGCCTCATCCAACCAACACCTCCCTTGGTTGTTGATTTGTGGGGTTATGAGCAAGAGGCAAACATGTGCCATGAAGCTCATGGCGAAGTCGCGAAGTCGTACCGTCATCAGTGCCAAGTCACGGTTCGCAGCTCTGCTCTACATTACGCCAAATCTGTCCGTCTCACCTGACCGACACGCTGCCATTGTGTCAGGATTTGGCAGACCGGGAGCCCCCCTCTTGATCCAGGGAACTGGATAACTATGGGGCGTTACCGAATATTGCATCGATGTTTGAGACTGTGCTCCTCGTGCTCCCCTGGTCCCCTGGTCCGCTGGTCCCCTGGTCCCCTGGTCCGCTGGTCACCGCGACCAGTCGGTTATTTGCACTGCATCTGGACCGGCATCCTCGAAAGCTGCAGTTGCAGCTGCAGCTGTGGTGCAAGTGTGTTATGTTTAGGATCTCGACGGCCGTGAAGGCATGGTGAGGGGCATGCGAGTCGAGCGTCAAAAGTATGTACGCGAGATCCTTTTTACGCGAGATTTCTGCTGCTGCTAGGGTCAGGTACAGCGTGCTCCTCCTCCACAAAACTCACATTACCGGATACAAGACGTGGAGAATCAAATCAAGAGGAACCGATAGCTTGGCAGGCCCACTTCAACATTGTTGACCCCGGAGTTGGTAGTTTACGCATATGGCAAGGTGATTCTCCGCATTTACATGCTTAGTACCTACTACAAAGTTTGTCTATCCTGGCCCAGTAACCCATCGCCTGACGTCCCATGCCGATTCTTCCAGTCGGCCTTTCGTACTCAAGTGGAGGATGCCACGTTGTAAATTTGTAATTTGTAAAAAGGGCCACCTGTGGAGGCGGCACAATATCCTCCTGCAATAACCACTGAGCTGCCAGACGGTCCTTTTTTTTTTTTTTTTCCTTGTCTCTCTCTGGCTAAAATGAATGTTAACGACGGCTGTAGGTGGGCTAATTAGCACGTAGCTTTCCACGAATCCTCCGTCAGCTGACAAGAAATGTCTGTAGCTGGGGTGAGATGCGGTTATCAAACGAAAACGACAGTCCGCCGTCGACGATGATCATGTCCATTTTGCGTTGTCGTCTTTATTTACTCCCTTTTTTTTTCTCCTCCTCCATCCTCGGCAGCTGGGTAAACTTGGTAAAGCCCCTCTGGGAGTGATGGCAGACGGACAACCTGGCTCCCCGTCCCATCGACCTTCACAACAGTCGTAGTTTTGAAATCTGTTGCGTTGTGAGGTTCAGGTCCTGGAAAGGACAAAAGGCAATGCCGAATTCATAGGAAGGCGTCGAGTCGTGGGATTGAGCGTCGGCGTAGGGTAGTTTGGTCGCGTTGGGACAAAGCTGTCAAGCGCGATTTGCATGCAGAAAGAGCGCGACAACGGCGGATTCACTGTAAGAGTAATTGCTCATGCACTCGACATGATGGATTTGCAACTACGAGCCGGCCGGCTGGTTACGTCGCTGGCATGTATCGAAAGGCATCGCATCGTTAAGTGTTTTGCCGCTATCACTTATGACGAAAGGGTCCTGGATTCGTGGTGGCGGGTCACGGAATCGGCGCTTCTATTTTCCACAGCCTTTACGGGCCAATCACGCCCAGCGGCAGAGTGTCTCGATCGGGGTTCTGGGCAAGAGTAAAGGCAGAGAGAGAGAGAAGAGAGAGAGAGAGAGAAAGAGAGGAGACTGGGACGTGCCGGCCGAGCCCACCAGGTGTTTTGCGCGGAGCACCATACCAGACGCGGCGGATCTGTATCTTCTGCGTCCCGTTTCATGCTTGGCGTGCCGCGCCCGATTTCCGACAACTCGACACCTCGACGCTCGACACTCTTCGACCTGGCCGCACTACTTTTACGCGTGTTTCTTACCCAGCAATCTTTGATGTAGCTCTACAAGGGATTTCCCGCACTCTTTTTTCTTGACCTCGTTTTTGTTTTCGAATCCTCGCCTCGATCGCTCGGCTGGCCCGCCTCGTGGGCTGCCCGCGGCTAAAAAATACGCCAACTGGTTTGCGTCGTCCGTCGAGCAGCCGACCAGCCGACCAGCCGACCAGCCAGACGTCGCGTCGCTGTGCCTGTAGCTGCACTCACCGGTCGATCGCCTGTCCATTTTCTTCCATACAGCCCATCGACCGCCGCCCTCCAGCCTCGATACACGCAGCAGATCATATACTCTACCATGAAGTCTGCGAAACCTCCGCCCACGCCGGCCGATGCACCATCGCATCGGAGATCCCAGCCCTCACGGCAAGCACGGACGAACCCTTCACGACGCCCAGCCAATGCTGCACGAGCCGGTGACGGGGGCAATGCCCCCAATGGTGGCCGCGCCTTGGGTGCCCAGCCCGTGGATATCTTGCCTGCCATTACGCACTTTGCGGATAGCATGTCTGCGCTGCCTAAAGAGCTCGTTCGGCATTTCACTCTGCTCAAGGAAGTCGACGCCAAGATTTTTGCTCCCGAGGAACAGCTCTTCAAGCTCGTCGCGGCGACGAGAGAATCACGCTTGCCCGAGCCTCGGACCGCCGACGATGCAACCAATACTCCTGCGCCGTCTGGTTCAGCGCCTCCAAGCGTCCAGAACAGCTGTAGCGGCACCACCTCGAATCAAGCGCCTCCGTTATCAGCTGCTGGTGCTGGTGCTGGTGCCGCTTCCGCTGCCTCCGTCTCGAGTACGGCCGCTGCGCCCTCCAACGTCTTCGACCCTGCCAACATCCCTCGCCGACAGCTTTTTCGACAAACCGCCTTCAAGATTAAAGAAATGCTCGTCTCTCTCGAGGAAAAGAATCATGTGCTCTCCACAGCCAACGAAGCCTTACAGCGACAGCTGGCGCGAGTCGAAGATGTGTGGCCATATCTCGAGAAAGAATTTAGCGACGAGGCAAAATGGGGCAGCACCACACATTGGGCTTACCCGGAGAACAGAGCCAGCGGCAAAGTATCTCAGACGGAAAGGATGCGTCGAGATGGTGCCGCGGCCATATCAGCCGCAGCTCAAGCTCTTGCGGAAGAGGCTGCTGCTAGAAGCGACGCCCGCAAACAAGCTGTACAGGCTAGAAAGAGTTTGAAGAATCAGCATCAGGACTCGGATGCCGACGATGTCGAGAAGCGACAGAAAGAGGGACCCAAGAAGACGGGCAAATCACGGAAATCTGCTGCCGCTGCCGCTGCCGCTGCCACAGATACCAACCATGCCAGTTTAGGTGTCCCAGGATCAACATCTAACGGCGCCCATCCCCCGAAGAGAAGAAGAGTAGAAAAGACGGTCAACGGCGACAAAGCGACGGGTGCGGTTGCTACTGACAATCATACCAATGCTATCACTACTAATGCTACTACCCCTACGACTACTGCTGCTCCGACGTCCGCTCCCGCTTCCACTTCCAGTTCCTCTTCTGCTCCTGCTGTCTCTTCCACCGCCGCCGCCTCCACCACCACCCCCTCCTCTTCCGCTAACAACACGACCAGCTCTGCTACAGCTGGAACTACCACTGCGTCTACGAGCACGGCAGCTGGTAGTGATGCGTCGAAGCCCAAGACAAGCAGTCCAAGAGGGACCCCGGCTCCCGACGGGCAAAAGAAACGCAAAGCTTTACCGACCGGCAGCGGACCGGTCAAAAAGAAGTAAGTTGGGTTGGGGCAATACATGTCTTTTCTGATTGGTTCGAGTCTAATGATTTTTCTTTTCTTTTTTCTTTGCCATGTATAGAAACGGCCTGTCGCCCTCAGCAACCACATCGCCTGTCATGGGCGCAATCCCCGATCCCAAATCTGCGACTCGAGCGTCCCCCGCACCGGGTGCTGCACCACGTTCAACCCCCTCCCGCGACCGACAAAACTCTATACAACCAAATGCAGATACTAGTCGGGCCCGGCCACCCTCCTCAGCGCCCATCAACAAGACGAATGGTCATGTAGCCGAAGCTCACACTTCAGAACAGGCTTCCTCTGCACCATTTCCCAAAACAGGAGTGGATGGCAAGCCATCAATGGAAGCAGACGCTTCTATCAAGGCAACAGAAGCCATTAAGGGAGAGACGGAGAACACCGAAAACGCACCCAGTCCCACAATGACGACGACGACGACGACGACGACAACGACACCATCCACCATTTCCAAGAAAGACAGCAAGCCCGAAGAAGCAGACTCCAAGAGCGAAGCAGCTCCCCGACCCGTCCCTCCAACGACGACCAAGAAGTCGGGTCGTGCCAGCAAACCATCGACTCCAGCGCTGGCCACGTTTCAAGAAGCGGCCGCTAGTAGATCAAGGCCTTCCCGCGCTGTAGAGGGCAACAACAACAACAACAATAATAATAGTAGCAGCAGCAGCAGCAGCAGCAGCAACAACAACAACAACAACAGTAGCAACGGCAGCAGCAGCAGCAACAGTAACAGCGGCAGCAGCAACGGCAACAACATCAACAACAGCAACAATATCAGCATCATCAACAACAGCAGCAGTAGCAGCAGCAACAGCAACAACAGCAACAGTCGCAAGAGCCACAAGAAGGCAGGCTCAGTGGCACAGCAGGCCCTTATTCAGCGAGTGCAGGCGGCAGACACAGACGCAAGCAGAAGCATGCAAGGGGACGACGACGAAGGGGACATTGATGCCGACGAGCCGACCTACTGCTACTGTAACAGTGTAAGCTACGGCGAGATGGTGGCGTGCGACGCCGACGGCTGCGAAAGAGAATGGTTCCACCTGGCGTGCGTAGGGTTAAAAGTCGCGCCAGGCTCCAAGAGTACGTATCACATAACCTGATCATGGCGCTGTTTCTCCCTTCATCTTCGGCTTTGGCTAATTTTTCTTTTCTTTTCTTTTCGTCTTTTCTTTTGGGTGTATTCTTTCTCTTATTCAGCAAAATGGTATTGCGAAGACTGCAAAGACCGTCTCAAGATGGGTAGCAAAAAGGCCGGACGGTAGCAAAGCCATCGATTATCATCCTTTTCTGTCCTATATCGAGCGAAGAACCCCAGGTAGGGTACCTTGGTGGGCGGCGTTCACGACGGTGTGACTCCTTTTTAAATACATGGCGTCGTTTTTTTTTTGGGCGTGGAAATGCGGACAAAGGGGATTTGGGATTTCTGCCTAGCCACCACAAGGGTCGGTTATTGGGCAGAGATGGTAGATAAAGCACGATACTTGTATACATTTTATTTCTTTGATTTCATCTGTGTGCATCTATTTCGTCGTTAAGTAGTTTCTGGGATCGGGACTTGTGATCGGGCAGTCACTTGCGGCGGGCCGAACAGGCCGCAGTCCGGGCATATCGGGAAAAGAATGTGCTGGCATCAGGTGCTCGGGCACTATTGTGCGGCGGGTGGAAGTCCATGAATTGATATTTTGGCTTTCTTTTTTCTTTTCTTCGCCCCCCCCCCTCTCACTTTGCTTCCCCCCTTTCCTTTTCTTTTTTCTTTCTTTTGGGACATGAAACATAATAAAGCGCGGGACACATTCATAAATTCGACAAAGAACAAGCAGAGGGGAAGGAGACAACCTTGTTTTCTGCTGTGTGTGCGTCACTTGTACCCTACTTAGGAAGTAGGTACCTACTTAGGTAGGTACTCGGTACTTTAACTTTCGTGCCCACGGCATGCCCCTTTTGGAGATAGGCCAAGCCACATCTGGCCAATCAGGGCCTTCCCGGCTGGGCGGCCTTGGTGCAACCAGGCAGGCGGTGAGCTAGTCCCGCGACTAACACGACCCCAGGTCCCAAGGTCATGCCTCCAGCCGCCTGGATATGACCCGGCCTGCGCAGAGCGACAAGGCGAAGCCCTCTCTTGGCTCGACTCTCCGATTCGACTGTTCAACCTTTGCCCACCTTTTATCGTTGATGTTAATCCCTGGAACCGCCAACCTGTGTGCCGGGTCACTCTGCTGGTCGAATCGTGGACGGACGAAAGCTGCCTTCTCCGTTCCTCGCCTCTGCTCCCTCTTCAATTTGCGCCATCACAAAGAATTCTCGAGCTGGCTGGTTGTGCCAGTTCTTGTTGCTCGCTTGTCCCTTGGCGAGGACGGCGTTCATCTCGCCCGGTCGCTTGACGCAAGACAGCTACAACACGGTGTCTCTTGGATCTAGACGGACTTGCTGTCCTTTGAATATCACGGCTGCCTTTTTTTTATTCCTCCTGTCACAGGATATGTGCCGAAAGCCTCGATGATATAATCGTTTTTTTGTTCTTCCCTTTTCTTTCTTTCTTCCTTTCTCCCCCCGATTTTGTTTACGAAAGAGAAAAAAAGGAAAAAGAAAAAAAAAACCCCCATTCCATCATCTTTCCGTCAACGGTTACAGTCCGAAGGAAGACGGGACAGTTTTGCCTCGAACAGTAATGGCTGCCAACGACAGCGCAGTTGCGTCCGCCATGGGCGGCAAGGCCGAGCGACGCTCTCCGCCTCCAGCTACACAGTCAAAACGAGATCGAAAGCGGCAGGCTCTTATGGAGCGTCTTTCGACCATGACGGACAAGTTCCAACGCGAGCAAGACATGACGTATCGCGACCAATTGCAGAAGATACAGTACGAGATTAATCTCGTGCAACGTTTCGACCCATATGATCCCAACGCCTTGGAAATGGCGGCCAAGCTGCAAAAGGAACATAGGCAGACCCAGGGTCTACCTGTTCTTGCCGATAATGCTCGGAGCCTAATGGACATGGCTGGGATCAAATTCCCTAACTTTATTGACGAGATTGAAGATCTCATTGAAATACGCGACTTCCAACTAACACAGTCCAAGGTGAGTTCCCCACAAGACAACTTGCGCAAAAAGCGCTTGGACTGAGGAGGGACGGGTCCGCGAATTCGGGATGTCACTTGGCTAATACTTGAACCCGTATCTCCAAAACGGCAATGCTGGATGCATAGAACGAATTCGATCGAAAAGTACAAGAATACAAAAACACACATGCCTACAAAGTCGAAACGGCAAAGCGCGAGCACAGCGCTCTTACCAGCACTTTGCGCGACCGCCTGATCAATACACTCACGCAAAAAAAAAACAGATTGAATAGGGAAAAGGAGGTTCTTGAAATCAGCGACTCGAATGCTCTACTCCTGAATCCCAACCATTTCAGCCTCACAAACCCGGGCAGCCCTGGCGGGACCCATGGAAAGCGAGCGACGCGGCTTCGCAAAGATGCCGAGGATCTGCAAATGTTCTCGGACAAAAAGCGGAAGCGTAACCCAGGCGATGATGATGGCTCGCCCGTGCCAATGCGCCGCGCGTTGGATCCCAATAGTACCACGGCCTTGTGGCAGTCGGAAAAGGCTCGTGCTGCCGCCAAGCAAAACGGGCCCATCTACAGCATTGACAAGCTCTTTACCGACAAAGAGCTGTCGTTGCATTACAACACGGCTGCGTTGGCTGCGCACCAGTACATCCTGCGCAACCGCGTCAATGGCCACGCCTCCTCTCCCGACGACAGTGACTCCCCCAACGGGGACGAAAACGATGGTGATGCCGTCGCTTCGGCGCCCATGATGGAGCGCAACGTGTCTCATGCGACTCGAAGCACCCGCGGGGTTGGAGGGGCCGGGGCGAATTTCTTGGATGACAAGATCCTGGGTCTGGAAGGAATCGCCAACTTCGAAGTCCCTGCCAATTTGGACCTTATGCACGCACAAGAGCCTCCCAAGATGCCACCTCACGTACCCCAGCAATATCTCAAGCCGTACCCGCGAAGTGCGGACCAGAATTTCCCAGTGCCCCTCTCGCAGGATGACATCCTATCAGACTTGTCCGTCATGGGATTCCTCAAGCAATACGATCAGACACACAAACCTGGCGCCCATCTAGACGCCCCAACAGGCCTGCGCAGGATCCTGGAAGCCGTTTCGATACCATACCAACAGGGCCGCTTTGTCGCATTCACGATCGCTCCGCGAGACGACCCGGAACACTTGCGCGACTCACTGGGTATTCCCACCAGCAGCATGCGCGATCAACCAAGTCCCGCATGTGGCGGTTCGAACGTATCTCTCGGCGGACCGTGTTCGTCAGCAGTTCCCATGAGCCGACAGAGTAGTCTCGGCGGCGTGCCTATGAGTCGCCAGGGCACCACTGGCAGCGCGCGCGGCAGCCGGGCCCGTCGAGCCTAGTAAGATTGATTTATTCCTTTGACGTTGGAGGAAATCACTGCTTTCTGCCTTGCTCACTGCCTCCTGTTTTTTTCCTTTTTTTCTCCGTTTCTTATTTTCCGAATCTCATCGTCCTTTTCCGTCCAAGAAAAGGCTCTCGAGCTACAGCGTGTCGTATTTCAGTCCCTTGTCTTAGCGTGTGTCCTTTAAAAGCGGAAGACCTCCCCCCCCCCCCAAAAAAAACACAAAGCGGGACTTGATGCATTAAAACAACAAGGCGGCTCTCTCCCCCCCCCTTTCTTCCTCGATTTATCCATGTTTTTGAAATGCCCTTGTTTATTTTCTTCTTTCTTTCATTTTTTCCTTGGACACGGTCGGTTGGTCAGTTTCTTGGTGGTTCTCCTTTGGTGTGGCACATGGGATTTTTCATTATGCTTTTTCTCGTTCTTTTTTGTTTTCCATTCTACGTAGCCTGCATGGACTACGAGACCGGCTGGTCATGAAGTAATTTTGCAGCGCACTCGCGGAAGGAAAGGGGCCATTCATACGTCTGGGTATCGTTTTGCCCGTTTTTGTTTTTTTTCTTCTCTTGCTATGGTTAGCAATAGATATTGCTAGGCGTAATATGATTCGTCATTTGGTATAGCAATTGTGTGGATTTCATTTTTGAGAGGGGAGGGTGTCCAGTGTCGCCTTTTCTGTGTCTGGAATGGCCTTGACGTTGTGGTGATTCTTGGCTCTTCGTTTGGACGCCCTGTGTGCGTTTGAAGCGTACTGTTCAAGGGTTGGATGGACGGGCGCGTGGTGGGCAGTTTTTCTGTGCTCGTCGGGGCGGGGACTTGGGAATGGTATGTGTTTGAGGGTTTGGGACTTTTGGGCCGGTCGATGGAGGAGGAGGAGGTCTCACATGGCATTATCTGCTCACGGATCGTCTGCTACGGATCGTCTGTTATGAATCGTCTGTTTTGAATCGTCTGTTATGAATCGTCTGTTATGAATCGTCTGTTATGGATAGTCTGCTATGGATCGTCTGCTAACCTACTATCTGCTAAAAAAAACATAGATGGCAAATATACAGCTCCACCATATTTTTTCTACTCAAAATTTATCAGTTTTTTTTTTCCAAAAAAACTATGGGCCAAACACCAAGGCCCGCACCTCAATGCTCTCCCTCGCCTCGGCGCCCTCGTACGTCCGCGGGTCCTCAAAAGCGGTATGAGCCACTCTCCCGCCGATTTTACTCCCCGGCTTGAGCGACTCGCTGTCAAAGCACTCGAGCAATAGCCTCTCGCTCCCCGTCATGCCGCTCAGATAATACCATTTCTGACGGGGATTGTGCTTGATCGCCGCCGTCTGTCCCAGGTACCCATCGGGATAGCGGTGCTCGACCGGCACCACGTCATCGTCTTCCAAGGTGGCCGAAGACGCAAAGGCCAGGGGGAAGGATTCGACGGGACGGCTGTTCAGCGGCCTCCATACATTCACGATGCGATAGCGTCCCTTGAGGAGCTGGTCCGCCTCGTCGGGGAAATATCTCCGCACGCGCTTTTCCACACTCGGCGCCGTCTGATCAATGTGGGCCCTCAGGACGGGGAGGCGCGGGGCATTTGGGTCTGCGCGGCGGATGGTGTGGTCAAAGATGTGGATTTTGCTGGATCCCGGGATGGAGTCGAGCAGGAGGGCTTCGACCTCCGGGTAGTAGTTTGCCTTGATGGAGGCATCGTCGGTGAAGGACGTCTCGGAGGACGGCGGGACGTCCTGGAGGATCTGGAAGGCGTCGTGATCGAGGGTTGGCGTGGTCTCGGAGCCGCGCAAGTCGCGGATAAGAGTTGGCTGGAGTGTGTCGGAGTAGTTGCGCTCGGGTTCACCCGCGGGAGGCGTTCCGACGTAGTTGAAGGGCTTGGCCGAGGAGCACGTGGGAGGGGCGTAATAAGACAATGAGGCGGTTACGTCGCCACGGGGCACTGAGGCGGACATGGTCTATGGCAGTTTTTTTAAACGTCGGTCGACCTGGGGGGGGGGGGGGAGAACTAGCGACGGGCCGGCGGGTTCGAAGATGTTTATTTGGCAGTCAAGGAGATGGAGAAAGAAGGGCTTGGTGGCTGTTTCGTTGAGTACGAGGAAGATTGCCCTCATATATAAGCTGGACAGACAAGACGGATTACGAATCAAGGAATGACGCGGGGTTTTAGAATGGCCAGGACAACCTTACATCCCAAAAACGGGATCCTGCGATGTAAGACGCTCGACATGACGCAAAATATGTCGTCACGTCACGGCCCGCGCCTGCCATTTGTCGAGCGCATTTGTCAGGCTTTGTGATTAGTAAAGCCCGAGTGGAGAGGTTTTGTTGCGTGCTTCATGCTCAGCGACGATCCATGGTGGCTCCTTCTGCGTTTTGCTGTCGGCGCAGGAGCGACTCGGGGTCTTCCTTCCCGGTGCTCGCTATCCCGAGAAGCTGCTTCGTTTCGTTAATCGGATTATGCATGTCTCAAGTACTTTGCTACGTACCTAGGTAGGTACATAAGTATAAGTACCTAAGTACCTAGGTACCTAAGGTACTTGAGTACTCCTACTTACTGGCAAACCTTGAACTCGACAACAGGTGACAGTGACTCCGAAACGTGCTTAAACTCGTTTCGTATCTTTTGGTCTTTCTGCCTTTTTGTCGTTTTGCCTTGGTGGCTGGCACAATTGCACACATGGCAGCTACAAGCCTTTGGACGGCCTCTGTTCCCCGGCATTTCGAGCCGCATCCGTGTATCATCTACCTATCCACTGGGGCGGGGTTCATCGTGAGCGGGTGCAATTGTCTTCAACCTTGCACTGTCCTCGGGCAAGGAGCGCACGCATCTATACAGTGTCAGCGCCGAACCGCATCTCACTTGTTTTTGCCCAGTTTCCCACGAGCCACAGGAACCTAATTACAACTCTGGTTCTGATCCCGACACACATACATATGTACATGCATCACACGGCGCACACTCACCTCATGCACGCCGGGTAGCAGGCCTCTTTCCAACCAGACCGTTTGTGTGGTTCCCGTTCAGGGACATCTCCGTGTACAACTGTCTTGGACGCAGCCTGATTCCGGGGTAAATCCCTGCCCGCCGTCGATTGCCGAGCCTCGGGAGCTTCATTGTCGTGGACCGCAATTTGCACGCAATTTCCATTTCCATGGCGAGATTGGATTTGCTGCTGGCGCGTTCCCATCTCTGAAACATCGTCTTCCGCCCAACGACATATCCAGTTCGCATCACGGAGCTAGTCCTCTGCCGTCACAGTCCTTTAGCGAGCACGGTGTAAGAAAGGCAAATACTAAAAACTCTTTCTCACTCACTCGCTCGCTCACTCACACATCCTCTCTCAAAGCAGGCTATGAACCAGCACCACTCCGGTAATGGAGAGGCCACGCCGGCTTCCCAGTCGCATGAATTCGTTGTGAGACCCATCCTGCCGGATCGACGAGTCAGCGCATCGACCATCGAGGACGCCTATGTGAGCTTCATCTTCTACTGTAATCCAGCTCTGCCCTCCTCGTCAGACACCGAAAGCTTGAGGGAGGCTTTTCGAACGCCACCGAAAAGTGGTGGCAAAGCATTTGATACTTTTGCCATTTACGAGCTGGTCCAAAAGTTCTATCAAAAAAAAATCAAGACTTGGACGGAACTGACCACTACACTCGGCGTTGAGCCGCCGGATCCCGCGAGGGACGAAAGTGCTCAAAAGGTGGCCCAATATGGAGTGCGCTTAAAGGTGAGCAAAAAAATCACTTTTTTTCTTTTTTCTTTTTCTTTTCACATTTTTTTTGGTTGTTGTTTGGGGGGGGGGGAGAAAGGGGGGCCTAGTCAGAGGTCTTAACATAACAAAACAGCATTGCAATCGTGCGACTAACTGCTGAGGCGCCATAGAAATGGATGAACTCGATGCATGTCAAGGCTTTCTTCGAATACCTCATGAGCATCCCCAATGATTATTGGACCAATATTCCTGGTGATCCCAATCCCGTTGCCATTGCTGTCCGTGACGGCGTTGCGATTGAGGATGACATGGCTTTGAGGGCATTATTGCCTTATATTCGACCTAAACGGGGCCGCAAGAGACCTGAAGCGGACGACGCCGTCGCATCTCCCGCTCAACGCTTGCGTTTATCCTCCCCCTTGATGGCGGCGGACGGCTGTTGTCAGGGGTCATCTGAGCCTTGGTCTGCGCATCCGGATGCTCGACTTGGTATGCCATTGGACCCATCGAGGGTGCAAAACCCGACGACATGGGCGCACAATGAGTCTCTGCAGACCCCAGTGAGTCGGTGGCCGCATTCTGCGGTGACTCCTACGACAAAAGCATCATTTTGGGATGATATGATTGAGCCACGCTCCGCACTGACTCCCGGCAAAGGAAAGATGGCAGGCCATAGACGAGGAGCAAAGAACGTGTCTTCGGCATGGAAAACAGCTAGCCAGGACCCGGGCGCTCGATCAAGAGGGCGCCCTCCCATCAACCGCACATCCATGGACGAGTCAGCCCATTATACTTCGCAGGCTTGGACGCCAATCCAAGCTTCGTCAGAGAACTCGCAGTACCAAAGACCACTGCCGCCGCCATCCCTAAGCCTTCCACCGCAGATCCGTACTGATCATCATCATCCCTATCAGGCTACAGATGACCATCATCTGGGTTCGCAAGAGACATCGTCATACGACGGTACAAGACCAACGCGCCCAAGTATATCCCTGCAAGTGCCCGAACGACCGGGCGGCCCAGTGCGACTGGCCACACCACCACCAGCAGTACCGCCTGCCCCGGCGCCTCCCAAGGAAGAACCCCAAGCTTCTCGCATCGGTGCCATGAGAAGCGAGCAGGGGAGTGGGCAGCTCAACGGAGACAACGACAAGTATCAAGACGGATGGCAGAGATTCGCAAAAGAGGCCACAGATGCGTATGAACAGAATGCAGAACCAAGTGTCCGATCAAAGAGCACAGGTCTTGCGCCAGATGGAGAACTGGAAGACTATTATTTCGATAAAATGGAGAACCGCACCAATATTGATGTCCTTGTCGCATATTTCACACGTTCCATGTCCGAGGCAGACTGGCGCGACCACAATGGTAATATCACACCACCAGTTGACCTCGAGCAGTCTACGGCCATGGTTCACGCGATGCTGCAAACCATGTACAGAACGGCTACTTCGCCACAGGCATTCCTCATCAACCTTGCCGCCCTAGCGGGATCCATTACCCTCGTGAGGACCAGACCAAAGTGTACACGTCTCAGTGAGGAACATGGCCAATTTGTTTACAAGTGTGAGTGGGAGTATCAATTTGGCCAGGTCGAAGGGGGGTTCACCTTTGAACAGGTCGTGCCGGCGACCATGTGGGCCAGGACGAAGAAGTCGCCGCCGCCGCCGCCGCCGCCTCCGTCCTCAGCGGCCGATGATGCCAACGGAAGTTCCGTCGAGAATGATGACGGGGAGCAACCGTTTTCGAAAGCGTACTGGCAAAGAAAGTATGAAGACCTGACGATTGAAATGATGAATCGGGACAAGGCTCTAGCCGATCTCAAAGTCAAGGTCATGGCTGCGCTGGGACGAGAATTTTGAAATTCCTTACTTGGACACTGCGCCCAATTTCGCACGTCGCCTCTTGATTGATTTTGAGTTGGCGACCTGACGCGAAGCCGGCTAGGGTAGTGTTGAACACGTAAATATGTATACATACACATACATATACATATGTATGTGTATAAACAGCCCATGTACAACTTGAATGACACAAAAAGCGACAGACTAATTGATAGATTTCAAGCACCAGAGCTTGCGAAAGGCTATATTTACTCTTGCTCATTTGTTCTCCCTCTCTTTTCTGCCTTGCCCGGGTGGAGGAGAGAAGCCGTTGTAGTCATTACCGAAAAACGGGAAATGGTACTTATATTTGCATGGCCTCGTACCTGTTTTACCAAGGCATGCTCCGCTGGGAAATATCACCACTTTGCGGCCATAAATTTACCCATCTGGAAAGGATTAAAAAAAAGAAAAAGAAAAAGAAAAAGAAAAAAAAAGAGAGAGAGAGAGAGAGAGAGCGAGATTGCGAAAATTCAGCAGACGACGAGGTGCCCTTTGTCTTTTCCCCCCCTTCAAATCTAGGATCAGGCCGTGCAAAATTTGAGACATCTTGTCGTGAATGATGGGCAATGTCCTCGATTTGAGCTGATTCTGACCCCACGCTTCTGCTACAAGTGCAGCCATACCACGGAAGGGCATCACTATTCCTCCACAAGAATCTTCTTCAGCCCAGCCATCTGGCTCTCTGCGTCCTCAATCTTTCTCTGGCTCGCGTCCAACTTTTCCAGCAGGTACGATACTCTTCCTCTCGTCTCGAGTGTCTGCCGTGGCAGCTTGCCCAGGGCCGTCAGCTCCGTCTCGGCGGCGTCTATCGTCTTGGATTCCACCTTGACGAGCTCTTTCAGGAGAGCCATGTCCATCTTGGCTTTGAGAACACGGTCCTGTACGAGCACGGAAAAGGCGGCTTGGTGGACAGGTTTACCCACACTGATGTACGTTGGTCGTCCTTGGTGCGTTCTGAGGGTGATCAACTCGGACGAGGCAAGCGCTTCGAGAGCGGCGTCGCCGTCGGTTGCGTTGGGAGATGTAGAGGAGGCAAACGTCGGGGACAAAAGGACTTGGTGGTAGCGAAGAGAAGGGGTTTCGGCGAGTGATTTGATGAGATGCCATGCTTGCTCGGACGACCATTTTCGGTCGACACCGTTCGGTTTCCCCAGGAGAAACATCTTGACCACATCGGTGGCCGTCTCGCTCACGATTTCTTCGACGGCTTGTCTGGGTGTTTGGCCAGCCTTGATGCGACGGGCCAAGAACTCGAGGTCTGTCAGACGTCCGCCCAGCGTTTCGATGCATTCATCGAGACCAGTCAGCTCCATGTGTTTGGTGGCATGTTTGTTGTCGACTGCATCCTTGCCCGCTCCTTCTCTGTCGGAATTCTCGGCAATGTCCTCGGCCAGTCTGCTAGTGACAAAGTGTTTGGCAACTTTGTGGTCCAAATCCCCAAGTGAAATGGTATGGAAGACTCGATCGGGTAATGCCTTTGACAGTGGCTTGGAGAACGAGCCATCTGATGTAAGGAAAATGACATGCGCAATGTTGTTCTGGACAAGCGAGGCTGCCCAGTCAGCAATCTTGTCGTACAGGATCGTCACCCCTTCGTTCTTGTGTAGAAAGTTGTCGATGACAATGACGGCTCTCGACTCCGGGTGAGCTTCCAGATACGCGTCCTCAGATAGCTGGGCGTCCTTGTCGTGTTTGGAACGCTTGGTTAAACCGATTTCTTTCAGCGCGTTGGTCGTGGTGTGCAGAATCTTGTTGACTTGGGAGTCGAGTGTTTCGGAGAATCCCGCCTTGACGCCAGTAGTGCTTTGTACCGCCAGATCGACCATGCTGCTGATGCTGTTTGCCCATGAGAAGACGGGACGATACCCAACTGCGCCGGCCAGTCTTTTGATCGTGCCTGCCTCGCCACTAGCATCCACGATAGGCTTGCAATCGATCAACAGCACGTTCTTGCGACCGGCCAGAGCTTGGTCCATGACCATTTCAATCTTTCCTGAGCCTCTGGGACCGGTGACGACGATAAAGGTGTCAGAGCTGCCGTCGAGCCAATTTCGGAGCTGCTCGATTAACTCTCGGCGATGATTCCACACAGTGCCGAGGCCGTCCATGTGTTGCGACCGTCCGGATGTGAGACTGTCGGTCTGTGACTTGAACCATTTGTACAACCTGGAATCCTTGAATCTGAGAGAGTGTGAGACGTGGAGCTTGATGAAAAACGTTCGGATAGGATCAAAAATGATGACGGATGCGGCGGCTAAAAGGGCTGCTAGGATCGGAATGACGATGCGCGGATGGCTTGTTAACCAATTCCAAAAGCGGTGCGCCTTTTCTTGCTCGACATAGGAGAGGCGGAGGAGAGTTCCATTCGTGCCGCCCCCCAGGGCTTCTCTGACCACAAATCCATGCATACAGTTCCTCGCCATGATGGCATCGCTGAGACGGGGGAAGCTAATCTGAGCGTATTTCGGCACGACTTTGGAGTCAAAGGGCTGAGGCAAGATGTCTGCAATTTTGCCATATCGACGAAACATGCTGTACAATGTCTCCTCGGATAATTCTTCTGCGGTTGCCCCAGGCTCCGGTGGCACGAACTCGACTTTGATCAAATTGGAAGGAAACCGATACAGATCTTCGAGCCAAGGCGTGCCTCTGACCAACCGAGCTGTAATTCCCCGAAACGGGCTGAACCACGGTTTCAAGGGGCGCTCTCTAAGCTTGTTCAATAAAGTTGCTAAAAGGAGAGAGAGACACAGAAGGGAGAAGAAAAAGAGAAGGAAAAAAAGACATCGTGCGAAGAGTCAGCATAGGAACATGACAGGATTCAAGTTGCAAGCAGACACCAAAGACGCTAGAATAGCCATCTCACATTCAATATCTGGTGGAGAAATGCTGGCGTCATATTGGACCTTGACAAAAGCACCTCCATCCTTTAGCCTGGGTAAGATCTCTGTGACTTTCAACGGCATATCATCAGAAATGGCTCTCTTGACAAGGGCGATTGGGTCCAGGCCGCCGCCGCCATTGCTGGAAGAGCTGTAAAAGCGACGGAGCAACTCGGTGATGTCCTTATCGGTCTCGGTCGGGTACCTCAGTAGAGCGCTCAGCTTTCTGGGAAATATATCTAATTGATTGACACGGACTCAGCGCACTTGCCACAACGTCTGGACGGAGGCAATCAGAGGAGATTTTGGAGACAATACTTTCAAAGAAGAAGAGGGACTCGTTTGGCTTTACTTTAAAGTGTCCCGTTTCGTGCTCGTTGTGCGCATTCGAGGAAGAAGAGGACGTCTTCGGGGTGACAACAGGCGGCGTGACCGGCGGTTCGGCCACGGTGCTATCCCAGCGCGTCAGGATCCGACTTCTGAAGCCGGACACTGCTCCGTCAGCTCCTTGTCTAGTGATTGCGCCACAACGAGCTTGTCCGATGGATGGGATGGCCACTCGTAGGCTCGGCCTCGCGAGACGGCCATGTCTTGCCACTAAGGCAGCCAGGCTCCTCGAGGGAATCATGGCCGACGGTCGATGTCGGCTGCCTGCGATGGAACTCTCGCGTACAGCTCAAATGAGGACGGGGAACAAATCGCCATTGGCATGGTGACCGGTGACCAAGTGACAGCCGACCACTTTTCAGTTGAGGTCTGATGTCGAGCTTCCAACTTGCGGCTCCTGCCTCCGCCGCCGCACACCTCTTGACCAGCTCAACACGACCAATGAGGTCATGGAGTTTCGCGCCTGCCACATTCCGCGACGACCCCGGCTTTTCGTTTACCCGCAGGCTGTAGCGGATGAGATGACCCAATGCCGCGGTTCAAACTTGAAAGCGACCCAAAGGCAAAAAAAAAAAAAAAAAAAAAAAAAAAAAAAAAAAAAAAAAAAAAAAAAAAACATACTAGAACAGATCCCTCAGAAGCGCATCGCCCGTCATCCCATTCTTCAGTCCACAGTCCTCACTCAATCCATCTACACCCATATTGAACAAGCGCACCATCATATTTTACGCGGCGCCCCATCTCATTGTCCAAAGGCCCAACTCTTGCACAGTCGCATAGGATGATGGGTTGGCTCTGGGCGTCCTCATCACAACCGACTCCTCAAGAGCAGCCCAAGGCACCGTCACCGGCACCGTCACCGAATGCACGACAAGCCTCTGCGCCAACCGAGCCGGTCGATCCCGAAATACAGAAATTCCTCCAGCTCCTCAAGACCGACGAAGAAGAATCCACAAACACCCGGCGGCACCCACCGCCTCCTCCCACAGCAGCGTCCTCCCAGGACAGTCCCCCCTCGATAAGATCATGGCTCTCCCTCAAAGCGTCCTCGAAACCGAACCAACCAGATGAAGCCCCCCTCCTCGATCCCTTATCCGAGTCTCTTCTCCCCACGGAAATGTCGTGCCGCCAAGCCTTTGACCTTGCCTGGTCCTGCAACGGCCTCGCCGGCCAGTTCAACTCGGTCTACCGCCATGGGAACATGCGCTCGTGCAGCGAGCACTGGGACGATTTCTGGTTCTGCATGCGCACCAGGGCGCACACGGGGCCCCTCAAGGCCGACATGATCAGGACACACTACCGCAACAAGGCATACCGGAAATATGGCCAGGACAAGCCTAGTAGTGAGGACATCTGGGAGAAGAGGACGGAAAAGCTGCCGCCGGGTTCTACATTCAACATTCCTTTTCCCGAGAAGTTAGACATAGACACGTGATAAGCATCATCGGACAAGAGAGGGAAATGCGCAGAGGATAATGCGGGAAGGATGAACAAATGATGTAGTCAAAAAAGAAACAAAGCAAGTCGCCGGAACAACAGCCTAGCAGCGGGGTGGGCAACAAAATATCGAGCGTCTTCACTTCATTTCGCACAAC
Source organism: Claviceps africana (assembly GCA_018360145.1). Classification (NCBI taxonomy): domain Eukaryota; kingdom Fungi; phylum Ascomycota; class Sordariomycetes; order Hypocreales; family Clavicipitaceae; genus Claviceps; species Claviceps africana. The sequence continues at coordinate 97,836 of SRPY01000013.1, forward strand.
GACGAGACAGCCGTGTATGAGGGGAGGGGGAAGGTACGCCAAGTCGCATCAATGGTTGACAGATACCGTGCGTGTTTGATGCACGTCTTGCTCAAGACGCTGCCATCGCAGTGTCGCTGAAAAATCTTGAGAAATATTTAGTGCCAGCAGAATTACATACATAAGCACAAAAGGCATGATGTAGAACTAATTGTTTATTCGCCTCAACCAATGTACGAGAAAAATTGATTCATTTACTTCATTAAAATACAGTCCGCACTATCCACCCGATTTTTGGTAATCCCTTTCGTCCGTAGCCATGATGCAAAAACGCGCATGAAAAAAAAATGAAAAAAAAAAACAAGAAAAAATCTAATATCATCGCAAAGGCAAATGAAAGTCACGATATGGTCCTTTTCGACCATTTCTTCTACTTTTTGTCGCTGCCTACTCCGAGGAGGCAATTCGGGGTATCAAAAACATTTAGTCAACCTCCTCGACAGTGGGGCCATCATCGCCACCAGCGCCAGGGAAGCCGCCAGCTCCTCCGGCACCAGGGAAGCCGCCGGCTCCGGCGCCAGGCATGCCACCAGGAGCGCCCTCACCGCCAGATCCGTAGAACTTCATCATGATGGGGTTGGCGATGGCCTCAAGCTCCTTCTGGTGTTCCTCGTACTCCTCGCGAGAAGCAGCCTGGCTCTCGTCAAGCCAAGCAACAACACGGTCAATCTCAGCTGTGAGTTTGGTCTTATCCTCGGCCTCAATCTTCTCATCGACCTTGGGGTCGGATAGAGTGTTCTTGAGGGAGTAGGCATACGACTCGAGACCATTCTTGGCAGCGACTCGTCGGCCCTCGGCCTCATCCTGCTCCTTGTACTTCTCGGCATCAGCCAGCATGCGCTCGATCTCTTCCTTGGAAAGACGTCCCTTGTCATTCGTGATGACAATCTTGTTGGACTTGCCAGTGCCCTTCTCGACGGCGGACACGTTCATGATACCGTTGGCATCAAGGTCAAAGGTGACCTCAATCTGGGGGACACCGCGAGGGGCAGGAGGGATGCCGGTAAGCTCGAACTTGCCCATCAGGTTGTTGTCCTTGGTGCGCTGACGCTCACCCTCGTAGACCTGGATGAGCACACCGGGCTGGTTGTCGGAGAAGGTTGAGAAGACCTCGGACTTCTTGGTGGGGATGGTGGTGTTGCGGGGAATGAGCTTGGTCATCATGCCACCAGCAGTCTCAATACCCAGGGACAATGGGGCCACATCGAGCAACAGGATTTCGTTGGTGGACTTGGAGGACGTGTCTCCAGACAGAATGGCGGCCTGCACGGCGGCACCGTGGGCAACAGCCTCATCAGGGTTGATGGACTTGTTGAGTTCCTTGCCGTTGAAGTAGTCGGAGATGAGCCTCTGCACACGAGGGATTCGGGTAGAGCCACCGACCAAGACAATCTCATGGACCTGAGACTTGTCGATCTTGGCGTCGGTGAGGACACGGTCGACAGGCTGGATGGTCGAGCGGAAAAGATCCTGGCAAAGCTCTTCGAAACGAGCTCGGTTGAGGTCTGCATTGAAATCAATACCTTCATACAAGGCATCAATCTCAATCTTGCCAGAAGCTTGAGAAGACAGAGTGCGCTTGAGACGCTCGCAAGCAGTGCGAAGACGGCGAAGAGCTCGGCTGTTGTTGGACAAGTCTGTGATTCGTGGTCAGCAGGCGTCAGCAATAGTCATAGGGGGTAAAGTTGCGATTTGTCACATACCTTTCTTATTCTTGCGCTTGAACTCGTTGGCAAAGTGGTTGACGAGGCGGTTGTCAAAGTCCTCACCACCCAAGTGAGTATCACCAGCAGTGGACTTCACCTCGAAGATACCCTCCTCAATGGTGAGCAGAGATACATCAAAGGTACCACCACCGAGATCAAAGATCAGGACGTTGCGCTCGCCCTCAACCTTCTTGTCGAGACCGTAGGCGATAGCAGCAGCAGTGGGCTCGTTGATGATACGCAAGACATTGAGGCCAGCAATGACACCAGCATCCTTGGTGGCTTGACGCTGGGAGTCATTGAAGTAGGCGGGGACAGTGATGACGGCGTTCTTGACCTTGGTACCCAATTTGGCCTCGGCAGTCTCACGCATCTTGATGAGGATCATGGACGAGATTTCTTCAGGGCTGAACTGCTTGGTCTCACCCAAGTATTGCACCGTGACATAAGGCTTGTCGTCGGTGGTGTCCTCGACCCACTCCTCGCCCTTCTTCTTCATTTTACGGCCGACCTTGAAAGGGAAATGCTTCATGTCGGCCAAGACCTCAGGGTCGTTGAACTTTCGGCCAATCAGACGCTTGGCGTCAAAGACGGTGTTGCTGGGGTTCATGGCGACCTGGTTCTTGGCGGCATCACCAATCAAACGCTCGGTGTCGTTGAAGGCAACGAATGAAGGGGTTGTTCGGTTACCCTGGTCATTTTCGAAGATCTCACATCGATCATCGCGGAAAATGCCCACGCAAGAGTACGTGGTACCCAGATCGATACCGACAGCGGGACCGCTCATGGTGACTGTGATGTGGGGGGATTATGTGGAATAGTAGGAAGGAAATAAGACGAAATGCAGTGGGTGTTGGCAGTTGAAGTTGAAAGCCGCACTCTGAAATGCTGTGCGTACTGCAGAAAATGAAGAGGTAGAGGGAAAGGAAAATGTGGTGAGTGTGCGGTTTGGAGGAAGAAAGAATTGCAGGCAGGTCTGCTGAGAACAGCTGTGAGTGGAAGCTAAATAAATCAAACATTGAATGCTTCGATGCGGTTCTCCTCTGTTCCAAAAGGAATCCACTGGAAGCTTGCAGGGGGATGTGGAAGGCTCTGGGCAACCAGTCTGGCCGGGTGGCAACCAATGGCAGCCAGTAGAAGCGGCACCCACTCTACCACTTTACTTAGAGAGAGCGACTCATACTTACCTCATGTACTGTAGGTAGGTACTTCGATACATACACACTGACCTGCAAAGGTGCCACTACCAGCGACGGGTGACTTGTACCGGCCGCCTGCCCTGCCGGCAAACAGCGGCCTCGAACAATCAACATTAGGCATATTGGGCTCTGGGCTATGGGCTCTGAGCTCCCGGCCAGGCACAAAGACCGTGAAAGGCCATTTAATGTTCGAGAAGACTCCATCGCCGCGGTGTCGGTCCCGTTCATGCTTGTTTCCTCTTGTCTTTCACCTTCCATCAAAATGTTCGGCGTCATCCATGACGTGACCGCCACTTGTAGGTTGACATCATCGAGCAAGCTCCCGAAAGTTCCATCGAGGCGTGTCCCACCTTTTGAAAGAATTGTAGTGCCGGGAACCTCAAGGCCGCAGCAAATTCCTTTCGCCGAGCAAGTAGCTGATACATGCCCCATAATTCAACAGCTCAACAGCTCCGTTAAGAGACGCCCCTCTTTTAATCTAATTTCTGCCCAACAAGGACGGCAAGAAGATGGCGAGCACATGAGAGCGCATGCATGCATGCGTGCACATTTTCTTGCAATACTTTCGTCACAACCTCGACCAGATGAACATAGTAACGCTGGACGGAGACATGAGCTTGGCAGGTCCAATCGCGCTTGTTCCTCTGATCTGTTCACCGGATACGTACTGACGGTCTGCTGCGCATGGAATGTGCTCTCAACTTCCAAGTCGTTTGGAGTGTTTGGACCAAATACCTCCCCGGATACAACCCGCCTACTTGCCCCAAAACAGAACCTTTGGGAGATGTGTCAAATGTTTCAAGCAAATGTCTGCAACTGCCTCGCATCGCGATGACATGACCTGTCAAACAGCCCATGTTTGGAATTCAAGTACCTCTCCGATGCTCCTCGCGGAGGATTCACCAATGGATACTTCTTATGTGCGGTTCTTACCTCGACAGTAATGATATATTTGGTGTTAGGAAATTACGATCAAAATCTGCGCGAAACAGGGCATGCGCCACCTTGACCAATTCGACATTCCTGTTTGTTGCCCCGATTCAAGTAACCATGGACTCCTTATATCGAAAAGGTGCGGCCTGATGCTCGCCCGCGAGCCGTCGACTTGTTTCCAAACAAAGACGAAAAGCATAGACACGATTTCGATTGACCAGCGACAATGGTAAAAGAACATACTCACGTCGTCTCATGTGAAATCCATCACGATCAATCGACGTCTTGACATCCAAGAAGATCTGGCCGTCAACAACAATCACATTCGGGCTTTATTTGGGTGCCGATCTCTCTACCTTTTCGCCCAGCCAAGGGCATCGGCTGCAGATCGAGCAAGTTTCTGTTAAGCATAGAGATTGTCGGTGAAAGTGCCGCAGACCTCAAAGCTGGAAGATCATTACATAAACATTGCCGTCAAGCGAGTCTTTACTCGCTCATCCGAAGATCGCGGGACTGCAAGTCTCTTGCATGCCCACCACAAACACGGCAACACCGGTATCGATCATCGCGGACGGCATGGAATAGCAGAATATTCGACCTAATTTTACGCGGAGTGCCAGGTCTTGCATCTCCGAAATATCATGATGTCTGGTGAGCGTGTCAACTTCATTTCCTCGACTCCCCTCAGGAGCCCTCCTCAAAAAAGGAAATGGAGGTCTAGCTTTTCCAGTCAGATCTTGTCGATCTTGTCCCTTTCCCGCATTTCGAAGCAGCTTTATTAGCTCTACAGCTTTTGCGGCTCGGCACAAGCATCATGCAGAACCAACTTCTTCGCCTATCATCTATGCCACTTTTCGTCAATACCAGGATTATGAATCCTTTTGACAGCATGCCCATGTTACTTGCCAATCGGGATTTCCCGTTCTCGTAGTTTTTGAGCCTGAGCATACCTATCCGCAGAACAAAGAGATGCCGGTTCCTTTCTACATGATTTGAAACGTGTTCGCGTATTGCAAAGGTACATAGAATAGTTGAAAGAAGGATTGACATATTGCTAAGTACTGTAATAGTATGTACATACAACATACCTACTTGCACATGTTACCTATATAATTTATGAGGTACCATGAGTCGTAAGTAATTCCGAAACTTTTTACGCCAAAATTATGTGGCAGAATGTTTAGAATTACCTCAACTTACCGTGCAATAGGAACATGACATAACTACACGTCGTTATTTGGACATGGCACACTAGGATTGGCCGCAGATGACTGTGAAATACATAGGTACATATGTACGTCTATTAGCCATTGCCGTCCCATGACGGCTGAGGGTTTCGCGATGAGTCTAGGCGTTGCGGTGGGGCGACAACCGTGTGGCGATCCACATTCTCCCCAATGTTGATGGCGAGAGGGACGAGAGTCCAGCCTTGATCAGAGGCGGGGTCTGTGGAAACCAGACAGACTTATTCCGGGACGTACCTGCCTTGAGTTCTAGGCACCGACGTGCTTCCTGCCGCAAGTGCCTGCAAGCGCTACCCCTAATCCCGCAGCTTAGCCTCTTACGGGCTTGAGATTTTGCATGCATCCAAGAGTCCCAGATTCGATCTTCAACAATGTTCATCATCCGTGAATCAATGCGAAATCGTCCTCGCACCATCGCATTGACCCCCTTCGCATTCCAAGTCGACGCTAGCGCTACATCGACACCCGGTGATCGCTGTCAAACCCGAACAAGATTTAGCAGACGATCATCCATCTCTCACACAGCTCTTGTTGGTCTTGGTCTTGGTCTTGGTCTTGCGTCCCAGCAGGCAGCCTCTCGTCGGCCGACTCTATCCTCAGAAGATCCGGCAGAAGTGCCAATGTGACACGAAAGTTTACAAAACTATGCAGTTTTCCTCGTTTTCTTTTTTTTGGGGCATTCTTACGTCCTGCTTGTGGGCTTTTCAGCCACTTTCATGCGGTTGCCAAGTGGAGCAGGGAATCCGCTCTCGCTTTGGCTCCCGTCTCGCGAGTAAAACCTCAACTTGAATATCGAGGCCAAGAATGTCAACAGTCGATGCCACGGCCAAACTACATTTTTGAGTCTGATATTTCAATTCGGCATTTCATAGTCAAGGGCCCGTTGATAGATATCCCTCGTCGTATTCTACTTAGCAACGTGTATCCTTTTTGTCGTGAAAACAGTTTGGACGAACTTTGTCGTCTGATTCGACCAAGTGCTCTTGTCGCTCGGGATTTCACTGGCTACAAAGGTATCGCGGGCTCCGAAGCATTGAGTCGCGAAAGACCGTATTTCTTCGCGACAAAGTTCTCCGAAACGACGCGTTCCTAAAGTATTGTGCGTCACCGCCATCACCTGTTCCATTGGTGCTGCTGTGGAGGGATAGGATCGAACGAGGTCCAACGGCACGAACTTCGAATTCACAAGGACATTCGGCATGGATGCCCTCGACGTCAGCCATGGAAATGCTTGTCAAGCTGGTCAATTCTGCCTCAAACATCGGCACTGCCCTCGTTGAGTGCTGGCTTACCGATCCCGTCAATTTTTATTTTGGTCGTCACGACGCGATATTGACGTCAGTCAAGTCTTGTTGGTGGGTGTTCCTTGCTGGCGCATTTTGCAATACTTGGCGGCAGTTATTGGCCGATCACTTTCTCGTCCGTGTTGGCAAGAGCAACAAGGCTTCCACTGGTGTGAAGTTTATCACTCTGCATTCACTTGATGAGAGAGCTGAGGATTTCTTCTTATTGTTTTTTAAACCCACTTTTTCCCCGCCCATCTTCAAGATTCTCTCCTGCCAGAGACTAATGCCGGTTAACAGTTTCCCGTCTACGCCGCCGAAAAATCTCCTGCCCTCCCCCCCCCCTCCTCCCGAGGAAGTTTCGTCATGAGTTGGAAGCTGTGGACATGTAGCACTACAGTACAACCCCTGAATGATGTTGTTGCACAAAAAAACGGATGTGATCACATCACATTAATCAGTGCTACTAGGTACCCTCAACGGTAACAGATTTTACATAGGTTACTTGCCCACTAACGCCACTTGATCTAGAGTGACTTTCTTGTTACGTGTAATTTATCATATTCAACCAACTACTCCCTGATCTTAGATGGCGTTTCTGTAAATATATCATGGGATACTTGGACCCTAGTCTTGTACAGTTGGAAAATTAAACAAGGGTTGTTATGTATGGGGGTATTGGGGGGGGGGGGGGTGGTGAGAGTACCGAACAGCACTGGTTAGTATGGTGTGATCACATCCGTTTTTTTGTGCAACGGAACAGGGTAGGGCATCTTGGCCACGCGCGCAAACCTCGAGCTGGCGAGGCTCTTGGATCCGCATTCATTCCGGCCGTCGTCCTCATCCTCGTGATTTACTTTTTTGTACCGAATCACCACGTTCCGCTCCAGGTAGAGCAAGGAGTACATTGGACAGGGCGACTACAGTAACCACGTCATTGACCTATTTGAGGTTGCCGCGGAACCGGCGTTCTATTGTTGTGATTGCGCGGCAAAATATGTGGCATTAATATCATTGGGTTTTATTTGTCCGACGTGTTCCGCGCTGCGGAAGCGAGTCGGCCGGAAGTACCGTGGGCGACTTGAGGGCTGGGGGGCTCAGCAACTTCTTGCTTGCTTAGCCGACCGTCCTTTGGGCGAAGATGTTGTGCCCCGAGACGGCCGCAATCTCGTGCTCGCTGGATCCGATCGTTTGGAGTATTTTGTGGTACGTTTGTGGGCTGTTTTTAGCATGGCGAATGCTGGCCGCCGAGTCATGCATCCACATGTACATAAGTATTCACTTAAAGTATGTACATGACGCGACTCGGCGTGGGCGTGTGCACAAGAGCGCCTAGAAACTGTGTTGATGCAAGAGAACGTAGATTGGCGTCGTAGAGGAATGGGCCGCCGGCTGCTTGAACAACGGCCAGTGAAGTTTGCTGCGCCGCCGAGAGCTTCTTTGATGGGACATGATTTCGAACCGCGCCGACGCCTGCAGCGCCTTCTCGGGCTGAACCCGGCCGTGGCAAGGCGCGACCGAGAGAAAAACGTGTCTCTTGGTTTCTTGGCGTCCCGGTGACGTGGATGGCTTCTCTCCTTGGGCCCAACACCAGACGTAATAGTAGTAGTCTCTGTCTCGGCCGGGACGATGGGAACTAGGAGAATCTGCGTAGGGTGGCGAACCCGACGAGTCGGGCTGCGCCTTTGACAACGTTTTAAGCTCGTGTCTGGTCCCTCTTCTCTCCGAGCGCATCGAGATGGAGAATGCTCGTTTCCATGTTGAACATACCATTCATTGCACGTACAATGAATTGTCCAATCGTCCATAGGGCGCATTGCACGTCTGTCTATCGTGGGAAACTGTGGCTCCGGACGCCCCGGCACATCCTCTCCACCGAGGCCCCATCCTTTTTTTTTTTTTTGCCCAGGGGCACAAATATTTTCGTGTTGGCTGGCGGCGGCCGGGATGCCGAGGTCGCCCAGGAGTCCAGGACCAGGCCCGATGGCCTAAGAATAACCCACGGCCTGCTTCGTGCCAGGGATGAGGAGAGGCCGGCCTTGTTTTTTTGTCTGTTTTATCTGGGAGAGGAGCCAGTGTTTGCACGTCTGCCAGGGACGAGAGGATAGCGACTCCACTCTTGTACACAGACGACCAACGGGCCAGTGGGGGGCCACCAAGGTGGGTATCCACCGCCTCGTTTCAATCCTCCGGCCCCACATGGCGGTGCACGACCCAAGAGGATCATACCCCTGGCATTTTCTTCTCTCGAACTCGACCAACCCCCCCCCCCTTTTGACCTCGGGTGTCAATCGCTTTACCTTTTTTTTTTTTTTCTCCTGCTGTTCGTCCTACTGTCATTATCTCCTCTTCGTCTTCATGGTACTCTCTTTATGTGCAGTGCTTTTCTCCCCGACATCCGCCAATTGTGTGGCCTCTCCATATCCTTCCGGCCGCTTTCCTCCTAGAAACGCCTCATTTGACGACAGACGATAACGCGTTCACCATTAACGTGCCGCCAGCCACCAACGGCCTCCGGTGGACTCCGACCAGACCGACCCCGTTTAGAAGTGACTGAAGCAGGACTTCAGGTGCGACGACGAAATAGGGTTGATTCAGACTTGTTGCTACTAGCAGTTCTCCCGCGCTCCGTGCATTTTGCCGAGACTTTCGCTTCAGCTTTGCACTTTTTTTCTCCTGTTCTCTTTTTGCTCTTTTTCTTTTAACCTCCGCCCGCGTCTTCCTAAATCCCTCTTACGATCACGACGAGATCCTTCCTACAATCAGCCGAGAAAAACGATTCCACCCTGCATTGACTTATACATCCCGCGTTGAGATTCTCGTTGGGAATACGTTAAAGCCTGTGTTCCGAGTCTTGGCGGTTTTTGTGTTGACACGCCGAGCCCAATTGCTTTCTATGAGTACCAGGAAGCCTTGTCGATAGAAAAGTTAAGGAAAGTCTTGCTCTCCTCGGATTTTCTTTTCTTTTCTTTTCCTTTTCCCGCGACATCGTTGCCATGACAAATAGGCAAACGTCCATTGCGTCGCGAAACTCAGGCTTCATTCCACTGGGGAGCGGCAGACAGGAAACAGATATGAGTGAATCTGGAATTCCCTTAACTACTGTCAGAAGCAACGCTTCTGTCAGCGGCGCGCGCAGGCCTAATCCAGGCAATTCGAATTCTTATGATTCCGGCTCGCCTGGTGGGTGCGAAAAAGATGAAACCGAGCAGACTCATCAACATGCCGGTCGCCGACGAAAGCGTCATGACGAGACAATTGGCCGCAAGAACACCGGTGGTTCTGATGAAGTCAGCGTCAACGCTCTCGGCCGGTTCTACGAAAAGGTTGTTGGCTTCTCGGTCGTCACTCGTTACATGGTCTATATTTTCCCCGTTGGCATTGTTCTGGCTGTGCCCGTCATCATTCTGGCTGTGACGGGCCACAAAGAAACACCTACGATAGGCGATGTCAGAGTGAAGGATTCCAACGAAAAGCTCATCATAAAAGACGGTCCTTCGGTCTACAGTCTGTTGCTATGGTTCGAGATCACCTGGCTGACACTCTGGGCCGGCAAAATCGTGGCATGGTTGCTTCCCAAGGTCTTCCTCTTTGTTTCGGGCGTTGTCAGCACTGGTGTCCGCAAATATGCCACCGTGTTGAGAAACTTGAACATTACCCTTTCGCTCTTTTTTTGGGCGCTCGCCACCTGGATTACCTTCAAGCAACTCTTCGCCGGCGCGCTCGCGATTAATATTGAGTGGACCGATATCGTCGAAAAGATATTGGGTGCCTTGTTTGTCTCTTCGGCCGTCCTCTTGGCAGAGATGGCCCTTGTTCAGCTCATTGGTGTTTCCTACCATCAACGCTCCTTTGCCAACAGGATCAAGGCTTCCAAGCGTGAAATTCACCTTCTTGGGCTCCTCTATGACGCGTCCCGAACACTCTTCCCCATGTATTGTCCCGAGTTCTCCGAGGAAGATCTTGTCATCAATGATAGCATCGAGATGATGTTGCGATCCAAGAAGAAGAAGAGCGCTGGTGGCAATGGCTCCGCGACACCCATGAAGATTATCGGCGACGTTACTCGGTTTGGAGACAAGGTCACCTCTGTTGTTGGCCATGTTGCCCACGAAATCACTGGCAAGCAAGTCTTCAACCCCAACTCCGCCCACTCCATCGTGCTGGAAGCTCTAGAGAAGAAGCTGCCGTCCGAGGCTCTGGGAAGGCGTATCTGGATGTCATTCGTACTCGAAGGCAAAGATTCGCTCTACATGGAAGACTTTGAAGAGGTTCTGGGCCCCGGGTACAAATCGGAAGCGGAAGAAGCTTTCAACATGATTGATTCGGATTTGAACGGCGACATCAGTCTCGACGAAATGGTTCGCAAAACGGTGGAAATCGGCAAGGAGCGCAAAGCCATCGGCGAGGGTATGAAGGACATCGGACAAGCCCTTCTCGTTTTCGACAAGGTCTTGCTTTTTGTAGTGTTTCTGATTACCATTTTCATCTTTCGTACGTGTTTCCCCCCTCATCTGCTTCTACTATGACAACTGGGTGGCTTTCGAAAAAGACAACGAAAAAAAGACAAAAAACACCGATGTCGAGCCCCGTCACTAATTTGTTTCATACAGTCTTCTTTTTCCACAGCAGCTTCTTGACTACTGTGGCGACGGCTGGCACAGCTCTTCTGTCTCTGTCTTTCGTCTTTGCCGTTACTACTCAGGAATTCCTGGGCTCTTGCATTTTTCTCTTCGTCAAACACCCATACGACGTTGGCGACCGATGCGAAATTAGTGGTTCACAGATGATTGTGGAAAAGATCTCATTGCTTTACACCGTTTTCAGGAAGACTGCGCAGGACCAGGTTACTCAGGTATGTGACGGCGAATGAAGCTCTCCCATGAAAGAAAACGCAACCCAGAGAGAGAGAGAGAGACGGCACATTGACTAACGCTTCAAATGCAGGTGCCAAACATTGTGCTGAATAATCTTTGGATTGACAATGTCACCCGGAGCAAGGCCATGACGGAGTCATTAATTGTTGACGTGTCGTTTGATACCTCCTTTGAGGACATTGAACTACTTCGTGCCGAAATGGAAACGTTTGTCAGGCATCCTGACAACTCTCGAGACTTCAAACCCGAGTTCACCATTGGAGTTGCTGGAGTGAACAATCTGGATAAGCTGAGCCTTGAAATAAAGATCCAGCACAAGTCTAATTGGCACAATGGTGTCGTTCGAGCTACGCGCCGCTCCAAGTTCATGTGCGCCCTGGCGCTGGCTCTGAAGAAGATTCCCATCTATGCTCCTGGAGAAGGTTCCGAGACCTTGGGCGGACCTACCAACCCAACTTATTCGGTTGCCGTCACGGATGAGTGGGCTGCCAAGAGTCGAGAGGACGCTGCCAAAGCCGCCGATGCTGCTCGCATGGTGCCCGCACAAATCCATCAGACAGAAGAAGAAGCTCGCGCTGCCGAACTGCACGCTGCCGCGGAGCTCAACGCCCGGTCGCTCGCCTTGGAGACAAGCGGCAACTGGGACTTCCGTGATGATCGATCGTTCATCTCCCGTTCCCCATCCGTGGACCCACGCCGCGACAGGGACATCGAGTCGGTCCGGAACGAACTACTCAAGAAGGAGAGCCAGCGTGGACGCCGAAGAGCTGGCGATGGCTTCCAAACCATGACCCCCACGGAATTCCAAAATCCCCACAGGGCGAGCTTCGATGAGGAAGCGCAAACAGGACCGCCCCAGCGGTTTTTCAGCTTCAACCGAAACCACAAACACGAGGCTACTGTACAGGAGGAAGTGGAAGAGGAAGAAATCCATCCGTCGGCGTCTCAAAGAACACAGCATGGAAGCCCCTTTCATCGTGGACCATCACGTGGCCCATCCACCGCCCAACCCTGAAGTATCTTGCGCGAGGCGCACATTCACATAAAAACGAAGCGACGCATGAGCACAAAAGGAGGGAAAGCAGCATGGAAATGAAGAAGAAAAGTATATGAAACAAGAAAAAAAAAGCTTCCATAAAATATTAGGATATCACGACAGGATCAGCGTTTGTATCACAGACTTGGGTGTCACTCGGGTAGCCGTGTAGGCTTCGTTACGTTGCGCAGAATTGACAGGATTCACCACTGCGATTGAACCGATGACTATAGCCCGTGATTTTATTCTTGGAGCTCACCAATGTTCGCCTTTGCCCATTTGACGGAGAATGCACTGCATTCGATCCATGCTCTTCCGCCTTGAATGCACGGTTGATCAACATAGATGTTCCGGCTCAGCTGCGTTGCCTTGGCGCTCCCCCAGATCTGTCTTGAGCACCCTGCCAAACAATTCCAGCAAGACCTCGAAACAGGTCTTGGTAACGGCGGGATCGTATCGTCCCTTGCTCAGCTCGTCTCGTATAAAAGCATGCTGGGCCCACGCGAACTCGTGGAAACTGAAGACGACGCCTGCCTCCCTCAGCTTGTGGCGAATGAGGTCGCGTCCCTGGTCCGGGACGTGCGTGTCCTTGATTCCGAAGAGGAGAGATATCTCGCCTTTGAGCTTTCCGAACAGGTCGAGGGTGTGGTTTGAGCTGGACGGCGGGGAAGGCGACGAGTTGGCCGCGGTGTGGGGGCCGAGTGTGCGTGAGTGGATGTCGGTTGCGAAGTAGGCGACCGTGGCCGTGATGCGCGGGTCGAGCTAGAGGCCGTGAGAAGGAGGTTTTCTTTGCAACGGGTGTGTTTGGCAACGTACGGCTGCTCTGACGGCGAGGTGGCCGCCGAGACACATGCCCGTGGCGCCGATCCGGCCGGTACATGTGGGCAGGGACAGGAGATGGTCGACAGTGGCGGAGGAGTCTGCGTCGTATGATTCGAGGGTCTGGGATTTGCTAGATTTAGTGACACTGGCGTGGCGAGGAGGTTTTTACATGTATATAAATAAATGAGAAGTCAAAACAGGAAAAACGAAATCAAATCGAAACAAATCAAAAAAGAAAAAGAAAAAGAAAAGATTCTTCTTGCCTTTTCGACCTTGAACTTGTTGCCGCGATCTGTGTCGGCGACATCGTAGTTTAATGGTTCCGGGCCGACGAAATCGTGGTAGGAGGATGGGGCGGCGACGATGTAGCCCTGCCCGGCGATCTGACGGGCAAAGCGGGCTACCGGGCCGGTCACTGCAGACGAAGCGTGAGGAGGAGCGCCTGTCCGCCGAAGGGGGGGAAGGCGAAAAGAGGGAGACGAGAGATGGAACGAGACGGAGTAGGCATTTTGCTCATCGCGGAGGAATGAGATGTACCTTGGTAGATTTCACTAAAGAGGCATACACCGGGGAAACGTCTGTCTGGTCTCAGCATCGGCTACGGAACAGGCTGGTTCTCCATGTTTTTTTTGTAGACGAGAAGATGAGTGTTGCGGTGGGTGGAAGGGAAATCACGCGTACGCATTGGGATAGTTTGGTATGGTGGGGTGGAAGAGGAAGATGCCTGTGGATGAGTCTGGTGAGCTTGTCTGTGTGCGGGTTTCTCAGAGGCGGGGCGTCCTTATTGCGCACGTACGCATGGAACCCGTCTTGCCGTCGGCAGACGTCGGGACGTCGATGTGGGATTCTTGGATCAACATGTTGGCGCCGGCGCTCGTGAATGAAGCTGGATGCTGGATGCTGGATGCTGGATGCTGGATGCTGGATGCTGGATACTGAATGCCGAGTATTGAACAATGCGGCCCCGCTCTGGTGTTTGGCCAAGCGTGTGTGTCTTCGGGGACCGCGCGGAACAACCAATCAGGGGCGCTCTGGTCCCCGCCCCACCTACTTGCCGGAGACGGAATAATTAAGCCGCCCGCGGGGCACCCGGCAGGTACCTGCCTGTCACGCAAAGCTGCCGCAGCTGCCGCAGCTGGCGCAGGCGAAGCAAGACGACATGCGAAGTACCCTTGACTCCAATTGGCAGGGCATTTGGCTGGCAGCAAGCTGGGAACCGGCACCTTGGCGCCATGACACATGTACGGCGCAAGGGTGGCCACAACTCAACACTTTATCCCATCATTGATCCCGCCCATTCCTCCCGTGCCTGCCGTCCACCCGCGGCCCATTCGTTCCCACGAAAGCTCTGCCTCTTGTCCCGGCCCCGTGGCGTCTCTGCCGTCTGCCCTGTTTATTTATTTATTTATTTATTGTTTCTTTTATGTCTTGTTAAAAGAATATCAGTCAGCCGCATCATAACCCACCCCCGCCTTTGCCTGTGCTTTTGCTCTCTTGGCTTCTTCTCGACCGCGCCCATCATGAATGGCCACTTCTCTGCCGTGGGCGATGAGCCTGCCGGCGGGAGCTTCGAGCATGGCGTCCAGGTCATTGACGGGGACAAAGAATTCAAGTCAGCATCCAACCCTTCGATTTTTTTTTTCTTTTTCTATTTGTGTGTCTCAAATGCCCATCCCGAGTGCCAAACACTGACTCGCAGCTGTGCGCGCATTGCGCCCGTGTCCCTCCAAAACTAGTGACAACCTCAACGACTATCTCCAAAACACCCACGTCGCCGAGTCCGGCTTCAACTATCATCTCATCTCCGTCTTTGGCTCCCAGTCGACCGGAAAGTCCACCCTCCTGAACCATCTTTTCGGCACCGACTTCGCCGTCATGTCCGAGACGGAACGCCGCCAAACCACTAAGGGTATCTGGATGTCCAAGAACAAGCGCGACGTCAGCGCCGGCGCAAAGATGGCCGACAACATCCTCGTCATGGACGTCGAGGGGACCGATGGTCGCGAACGTGGCGAGGATCAGGATTTTGAGAGGAAGAGCGCACTCTTTGCGCTGGCCACGAGCGAGGTCCTGATTGTCAACATCTGGGAACATCAGGTCGGCTTGTATCAAGGCGCCAACATGGGCTTGCTCAAGACTGTCTTTGAAGTCAATCTGCAGCTTTTTCTAAAAGACAAACAGTATGTCTTTTATTTTCTTTTATTTTCTCTTCTTTATTTTCTCTTCTCTTCTTCATCGTTTTGTTGTGCCCTTGCACGCACGCGCCCCGCCCCCGTGCGAGAACAATCCAGCAGTATGGAACTCATGTTTACACACCCGTCTTGTGTAGGTCGACACCACGATCGCTTCTCTTCTTCGTCATCCGAGACCATATCGGCACCACACCGCTGTCCAACCTCCGCACAACCTTGATACAAGATCTGACGAAGATCTGGTCGACTATTTCCAAGCCCCAGGGCCTAGAGAACTCCGAGATCCAAGACTATTTTGACTTTGGCTTCGCCGCCCTGCCCCACAAGATCTTACAGGCTGAAAAGTTCGTGAGCGACGTGCAGAACCTGGGCGCACGATTCATTGCCGGCCATAGGGGCAGCAAGGGGAGCGATCACGAGCTCGAGGGCGGCGTGTTCCTGCCCGAGTATCACCGCAGGATCCCCGCCGATGGCTTCTCCGTGTACGCCCAGGGCATCTGGGATCAGATTGTCCACAACAAGGACCTCGACCTACCGACCCAGCAAGAACTATTGGCCCAGTTCCGATGCGACGAGATCTCCCGCGAAGTCTTGGTGGCGTTCGATGCTATCGTGACTCCTCTTGAGGAGCAACAGGGAGAGGCAACAAAGCTTGGGAAAATCCTCGTATTCCCAGACCTCGGCGGCACGGGTAGTGCAGCTCGCACGCAGCTGCTCGGTGCGTTTGAGGTCCGGGCCAGTCGCTATCATAAGGGCGTCTATTCGCGCAAGAGACAGGAACTGGAGGCCAAGGTCGACGCGAGGCTCAAGACGCTCTACATGGGCCAGCTGGCAGCCGCGCACAAGGCCGGCGTGACGGCGTTTAGTGACGCTGTGACGAACAAGGTCAAGGTCGGGCAAAAGGCTGGCGGCGGTTATGAATTCGCCGAGATTGTTGCAAACGAGAAGAAGAAGACGTTGGATATATTCGAGACCGAGGCCCAGGGCCTGGCTATTCAGGACCTCCCCTGGACCAATTTTCAGTCCCAGTATCAATTGTTCGAGGCCGAGCTTGACCAGGTCAGCGGCAAGTTGCGCAAGGAGGAAATGCGACGACTGGCAACGAGGGTTGAGCGATGGGTCAAGTCGCGCCTTGGCGATGCCATCGGCCTCGAGTTCAACAAGCTGGGATCCGGACGAGGCGGCACCGGCGCGCCCGAGACGGGGGACCAGCCCAGCGAGAAGGACCTCTGGGATCGCGTGTGGGACGTCTTCACTGGCATCGTCCGGGAAGCCGAAAGTCGCTTCGCGGACCGTGCCAAGAGCTTCGACGCTAGCGACGAGGAAGCCGAGGTCGGCATGTGGCGCCTGCGTCGCAAGAGCTGGGTTGGCCTGCGCGAGAGGATTGAAGAAGAGGTCATGGAGGGCAACATCCTTCTCAAGCTGCGAGAGAATTTCGAGGACAAGTTCCGATACGACGAGGCTGGCGTCCCGCGGATATGGCGACCCACCGACGACATTGAGGGCATCTATACCAAAGCCCGAGAGTCTACTCTCACCCTCATCCCGCTGCTGTCGCGATTCCGTCTCTCCACAACGTATGCGGCTCCCGATCTCGTAAGCTTCGTCGGAGGGCAACCGGCTGGCGTGGAAGTGGGGGATGAAGAGGACCTGGCTCCCATTGGTGGCGTTGACGAGGACGAGGGCAGGAGCCTTGAGGAAGAAATGACTGTGCTCAGCGAAAGCAAGCGTCAGGACCTTGTTGTGCGCTTCAAGAAGACTGCTGACGGCGTCTACGTCGAAGCCAAGAGAAGCGCTATTGGCGGCGTTGCCCAGATTCCGTGGTACTTTTATGGGCTACTTTTCGCTCTTGGGTGGAACGAGATTTTTATGGGTAAGTCAACAGTCTGTTGTGCAGGATGTCTTTTTTCTCTCTGTCTTTTCCTTTTGTTTCCTTTACTTTCCACTTGTTTCTTGGTTACGTGTATTGCAGGACTAATTTTTTTTCCCCTTCTCTCTTCCTTTTCCCGATTATCCTACAGTCCTGCGAAATCCATTTCTCTTCGTCTTCCTCGTCATGCTCGCAGGCGGGACCTACGTCGCCTATACGCTCAACCTCCTCGGGCCCATGATGCAGATGAGCAACGCGGCTGTCAATCAGGGCGTCGACATTGCAAAACAGCAGCTACGAGACTTCATCGCCAACTCGGACACGGCACGACGGGCGCTGAACGTGCCTCTCGCAGCTGACAGCTCGTCCGCATACGGCGAGCGCGAGAACATCAGCATGGACAGACTGGACGTTCGGGGAAAGAAGGCAGGTTCTACGGAGGATGAACTCGATGACATCTGAGAGTCCTTGCAGGGTTTGTCTATTTTTAATTCCCTCTCCCCGTTTCTTTTTCTTTGCGAATTTGTCTGTACCAAAAGAGGTGGTCTAGTCCGGTGAACGATGGGCGCTTTTTGCATGGATGGGTTTTATTTTATTTCACTATTTTATCGCCCCAATTTTTTTTTTGAAAAGAAAACGGAGGGCATGCTGCAACGTAATCAAACCAACAAAAAAGGAAAAAAGGAAAAAAAAAAGTTCAATTGATTAGTCTTATGATAGGATACGGTCATGTTATCTATGACTAATGGCAACGTGTCTGGCTGTCGTTTCGCTACATTGCATGTCGGTCGTTTACGTTCATTTTTGTTCGCTCGATAGGAAAAAGCATGTATCTTTGCACACTTCTTCCTTTTATGTTCTAAAAGGCCTCTAATCCCGCAGCAGAACCGTACCAGCACCCTAGTTCGTCTTGCTCGCCGCCGCCAAAGTAATCCGTTAGCCTCATCGACTCATCCTCCTCGACCGGCCAATCGACGTTGACGGCACCGGCCTTCCCGTCCAGCATATCCTTTGCCGTGCCCCAGCTGAACCTACACTCCGGACCCCATCCAAACACGGGATGCATGTTCTTCTTCATCCAGCTCACGCACCGCGCGTCGGAAGGATATCCCGATCCCCATTCTGGCTCCCCGCTGCTCTCACCCCTGGCCCTGTACAGCTGCTCCAGCGCGGCATCTCTCGTGACTTTGGCGCATACGCTCGCCGCGCTCACGCAGGCATACAGGCTGTCTGCCTTCTTCGCAACCGTGATCTTGGTCGTCGGGAAGACGCGCTGCAGTTTAGCCTGGTAGGTGGCTGGTTGACCGATGGTGTCCACGTAGATCTCCTGCACATTGACACCACGGTCGAAGACGCCCCGGATGAGATCAATGGTCGTGTCCATGGCCTGGGCGTTGAGGTTGTACGCGCTTGGCCTGAGCATGTTGGCGCCAATGTCTCGCGCGGAGAGGGACGTCGTGGCCCAGCCGCACGACGAATGAAGGTCTGAACCGGGCGTGCAGAGGGTCTGCATGAGCGAGGAGCGGACGGCGGGGGTGAGCACCTTGGAGTCGTCAAAGTGGTGCGATTCGCGGAGCAGAGGATCCGAGAGCGGGATGGGGAGGTAGAAGACGCCGTAGACCATGGGTCCGAGGACGGGACCACGGCCGGCTTCGTCGACGCCGAGACAGCAGGGAGTGGGGAGGGCTGCTGCCGCTGTTGTTGTTGAGGTCGAGGGCGATGATGGACAGTCGCTTTTTGGTTCTGAGGCGAGGAGGGATGGCGGAACGGGGGAGTAGTAGGTTGATGACGCGCCGCTGCGGAGAGACGACTGGTGAATGGACGGGGGGATAAAGGTTGTGTTAGAGGAGGTCTCGGCCATGGTGCCGAGGGTGGGGGTGAGGGGTTGTCTGTCGGTGTTTTCACGGCAAGGAATAAGAGGAATAAGAAGATATGATGCAATTGACTTGGCGGACCTAGAGGTTCATGGGGGGTTGCGAAACAGGTGGTGGTGGCGATGTTGGAGCGGCTTGGCTGGGTTGGTGTTTTACGCGTGGGGAGACGCGTCGTCGGCAAGTCGACGGATCGTAACTTCCCGTTTGAGGAAGGCGGGAGGACGATTGGCCCCACGCAAGCATTGATTTGCCAAACTGGACGGCCTGCCAGCCAGCCGACTTGCGACCCTTCAACACCAGCACGCGTCACCTTTTTTTCGGGGTTTCTTTTGCTCTTTTTTTTTTTAAAAAAGAGTGTTCAAGTCTTCAACATCCATCGTCGCAAGCCAGA
This sequence comes from Claviceps africana, assembly GCA_018360145.1. Lineage (NCBI taxonomy): Eukaryota > Fungi > Ascomycota > Sordariomycetes > Hypocreales > Clavicipitaceae > Claviceps > Claviceps africana. The sequence continues at coordinate 117,302 of SRPY01000013.1, forward strand.
TGCACCCTGCAACAAGACGAGCCCATTCCGCTCCGGGCGATACCTTGTCGGCCGCGCCTCGAGTCTAAACACGAAACACGCTCAGTCGTGACAAGTCGCCACCGCCACCATTTGCCATGGCGCGCAGCGTCAAGCGCCCGCGGGCTGAGCCGCAAGCATTTCACCAGCTTGGAGTTCGTGGCCGGTATGTTGCCTTGAACAATGGCTTCTGGGAAAAAGAAAACCATCGGACAATCATGAAAGAAAGAAAGAAAGAAAGAAAAAGAAGCAGAAAAAACAAGACACAGCAGAGACCGTGGAATGCTCAACTAATGACCATGGTTCTAGAAAAACAGGTGTCGTGCTCCAGGATCGGGGCGAACGAGACGAACATGGCATGCAGCCGCTTGATTCCATTTTCTCCCCGCACGAAGCCAAGCCTCCGAGTAGTGAGGATGAAAGCTCGGATGACGCGGGCAGTGGCGCAATGGACATCGCATCTAGTGAGTTGCCCGATGGACAGGAGATACGGGGGATGACGCGAGTTCCCGAAAGGCGGGGCGGAAGAAGACTGACCGCAACCCAAGGCGACGGGCCAGGACCGCAAACATTGCTGAAAAACCGACACAGCATAACATATCCCATACCGAAAAGCCGATCTCCTATCAAGACGCATCTGAATTCACCTGCCAAGAAGAGCCCTCATCTCGATTACCTATCTTCGCCGTCGCGCAGCGGGCTGGCTGATGATCGCGACGTGACCGTCACTCGGAGACTGGACTTCGCTGACGTCTCGGTAAAATCGAGAAGCCTGGGCGTAAGAGATCTCAGCCATGGCTCCAGTTCATCGAGGCCGTCGTTGCAGAGGGTGCAGGAGCAGGTCGAGGACGGGTCAGAAGACGACGTGCAAGACCTGCCCGTAGATGCGCCGCCGCCGCTGCCGGAACCAGAGCCGACCGTATCCGACCTCGTCAATGAATCCATGGACATGTTTGATGGCATGAAGAGCGACAACTTTACGGCAGCCGGATTCAATAGCGCACCGGATTATACCCTGCCTCCTGCTTCGAGGGGCAATGACTCACCCCAGAGTTTACCGCAACAATCGCCAGCTCAACCACCCTCGCTGACCAAGCCGTCGCCACTGGCACCCCTCAAGAATTCATACTCGGCGCAGTCAACATACGGGACAACAAAGAAGCGACCGTCGTTGGAGGCTACTCCAGCCGAGGGAGGCGAGTCGGACGAAGAACAACCGCAAGGGCTTTCAAGACAAGAGCAAAGACAGCGTACGGATATGCCCCCACCACCACGACCTGGGATCTCAGCGTCAACAAGAGGAGCCCCGGCGGCGCCACGACCCTTTCCGAGACCGCAAGCACGCGTGGCCTCCAAGGTGGAAGCAAAATCGTCGAGGCGAGGTAGGGGAAGACCGCGGAAAACAGAGGGCTCCCGGCTAAAACGACGAGCAGCCGAGGGGCCAGGGGATGAGGACGAAGGCGACGAAGGCGACGAGACCTTTATGGAAATTCAACGCGGCCCGCCCCTGCCAAAATCTCGAGGCTTGGTGTCGTTTCGAAACGATGGCACTTCTGCTGCCGGTCCGTACCAGGCAGCACGACAGCCCTACTCGAGTCGGGGCACCAACCTGTGGGGAGGAGATGTCAAGGTCGGCCGCGAGCTGGAGCTGGAGCTGGGACTGGAGCCCAGCGTCCATGTCAAGAATGTCGTGCGGCTCGCATCCGACGCGCTGCCGTCCGCTCGGGCGCCCCGAAGCAAAACCCGGACAAAGGCGAGGCAAAAGGTGCACATGGCCGTCGAAGAGGACGAAGAAGTGGAAAACTGGGAGAGGGACGAGGGCAAATTCATGGGAGACATTGTGCTGTGGGAGCCGGAACACGAATTCTTCCCGCCCGGCGACGACGAGGAGGTGCGGGTGATGCAGGACCGCCTGGCCATTGCCGCAGACGCAATCGAAGTCAAGGACATTCCCGACGCATCGTTTCGCTTCGCCAAGACGCTCACGGTGCCGTTTATGGGCGCGGGCGTGGTCGATCTGCCGCCTCACACCATGAAGAGACCCAAGAACTCGCGCAGGATGCACATGGTCTTTTTTCTCCACTATGGCAAGGTCCAGGTCATCATCAACGAGGCTCAATTTCGGATCTCTGCTGGCGGGACCTGGTTTGTGCCCAGAGGTGAGTGAAAAAAAAAAAAAAAAAAAAAAAAAAAAAAAAAAAAAAGCCTGTTTCTTTTTTTGGCCCCTTCCCCACCTCTTCCACTTGCTTTTCTTCCCGCACCATATGGGCGAATCCTTGTATGACGGCGTGCTGAAGGCAAAGCAGGCAATTACTACAGCATCACAAACGACTATGATTTTCCCGCACGGATCTTCTTCGCCCAAGCTTGTGAGGTGGCTCCCCAAGCCGGTGAACTGCCTCCCGCGGCTGCTGCGGAGGTCGACGATGGGGGAGAGGAGGAGCAGGAGGAGGAGCAGGAGGAATAGGCGGCCTCAGAAGGCGATTTTTGCCTCGCATTGTTCGAACCCCAATTTACGCATGTCACAATTACTACATTGTCTGCTCTGCTCCGCGCCAACTTGTATATATTGCTGCAAGCTTTTTTTTTTTTTTTTTTTTTTTTTTTTTTTTTTTTTTTTTTTTTTTTTTTTACCTGGGTACAATTCCTGGCGTACATTGTTATTTAGCTGCAAAGGGTATTTGGAGTTTACCGGTCTGGCGGATGAGGGACTCTTGACAGGGGGATACTCGAGCCAAAGGCGGCCATTTAGCTGTTCTTTCTGCATTTGGGCGTTTGGAGCAAGGAGAGGGAGGGAGTAGAGGTGCGCCACATGCTCAGAGGTGAATTGCTTGGGCCGGGGGCGCGATGGCATGGGATATGGGATGGATGGGCTTTCTAAATATAAGGTGGTGGCGGCTATTTGCTGGGCCTCTCGCTTGCGTTGTGCAGTGGGTCGTAAGTCATGCCGAAACCTCTTACGTCAACATGATGTGACAAAACGGGCGGGATTGCCGGGACCTGATGCTGTATGTACATACAATGCACCCCCTGAACGTTGTGACAATGCGACATGCACCGCGTAAGCCTGTTCCTTGTGACCTCGCTGCACGTGACGTGGGGTAAATTTACTGGCAGGGTGTGCGGTAGAGTAAAGCTTTCTCGGAGACTTGTTTTTCACAGTAGAATAGGCGACGTCTATGTACATACATACAGTCCACCCTTTGAATAATTTTATAAAGTGACTTTGGGGGTGATTTAACTTGTACCTTTGCAAAAGTAATTTAAAAAAAAACACTATAGTATTTAATAGTATATAAAGTTCTGTTTAATTTCTAAAAAAAGGAGAGTGTGATGGATTCAAGCTGGTGGCTCGGATCCTTATTAAGGGCTTATCGTAATCTTATTGCATCCTATAAAGCGCAACTATAGAGGCACACTTAGGGCACGCTAAAGGTATATAAGATATATAAGCTAGTAAGGAGGCTCCTTTTAGAAATCTTCTCTCTTTTCTTTATAGTTAATAATAAATCTATTAACACTAAATTATAGAAGCTATTTAGGCTAGTCTATAATAATTATTAACTATTATAGCAATAATAACATAGATATAATAAACTCTAATAGCAATAACTAAATAAGTTAACTAAGCGATATATAGAAATTATAATTCCTTTAAAATAGAATAGTGTAGTAGGAGGCGTAGCTTACTAAGCTTTATTACTAAGTATTAATAATAGAAGCGGCTAGCCTTAATGTAACCTTAGTAACTACTATAGCAGTAATAGCTACGCTTTACTATAAAAAACCTAAGTATAAGCTATTACTTATAGAAACGCTATATAATAGCAATAAAGCTACTTACTAAGCTTAATAAAGCCTTATAGCTTATAAGTTAGAGGCAGACTTTAACTTTATTAAAAGTAATTATAATAAGTGGTTCCTTATTTATTAAAACCTAGGGTTTAAGGTCTAGACCTATATAGCACCCTTCTTTAAATTAAAATATATATTTATATATATATTAAGCCGCTTTTTAGCATACTTTAATAGAATATATATAGACCTTTATAGAAAAGAGCGTGCTATCTTTAAGCTTAATTAGCTTAAGTAACGTATAGACAAACGATTTATAGACTTCTATATTTATTTTAAGTAGAAGCTAGTCCTAGCAGAAGGTATTAATTAAGTAAATACTGTAAAACTTATAAAGCTTTATATAGCTTTAAATAAGTATATATATAATTACTATATTAGCTATAATATACCTTATAATAATTACTATAAAGCTATAAAGCGCTACTAAAGTATTGCCTTAAATATTAACTCTTACTATTTAGAGAAATATATTAAAGCTTACTAATTAAGTTATAAGTCCTATAATATAAAGGGTAATATAGTTATAACTAAGGTTAATAGTGCTAGCTTTATAACGCCTCTTTATAACTAATATACTTTATAATATACTTCCTCTTAAAGTAAGACTAATAATAAAAAGAAACTAACCTATACTATATAGGTTTTTAAGATAGTTATTAATAAGTACTATAAAGAGAGTTAATACTTATACTATAGAGTTATAAGCTACTAAATTAAAGAATATTAGCTTTATTTAGTACATTTACCTCTACTGCCTATAGATATATATATTTATAAAATCTTTAATAAAGAGCCTATTAGTAATAAATTAAGCATTAATTTAGAAAATAATAGCCCTACTACTTAAGTTTTAGCAGTAGGGATATTAGTAGTAAACGCACCTACTTTAGCTATTAGCCTATATATTTAGATGCTATATATAAAGCAATAGAAGACTATATAAAGGAACTACCCTTTCTCCTACCTCTCCTTTATAATAGATTTTTATTTATTACTATATAGATAAATAGCGGATATAATAGCTTTACTACTATAAGTAAAAAGCTAATATAATAGCTATATCTATAGCGCTTCTATTTATTATAACTATAATTATTAATTATAGCTTTAACGCTAAATAATTATTTACACTTATCCGCTTTATATATATATATTACCTAACTTATTTGCTTTATAGTAGATATTAATAGCTAGGTATTTTCTATTATAGCTTATATTATCTCTAAACTATTCTATAACTATATTTTTAGCTCTCTATAGATATCTTAGAATAATATTACACTCTACTTTACTAAAAGGTATCTTAAGGTTAATAAGTGTTTAAAACTAGTTATTTATACAGTAGAAATATATACTATTATAACACCTACTATAGCTATCTTAGAATTAGTTTACACTAGCCTAGCTTAATACACTATATTACAATAAAAGCTAGTATAACTCTTAGTAATAAGCTTAAAAGAAATTAATAATATTTTAGTAACTACCTTAAAACCTTTTATTTTACTAGCTAATAAAATACTATAGCACTTACTACTTAACTTATATAATTTCTAAGATCTTTTTAGTAAAAAATAAGCGTTCTCCTTACCTCTTTATTAAGGTATTATAGACTACTATATATATCTTTAAAGGAACCTAAATAGCTCTCTCTTAAAGATTCTATAGGCGCCTCTATATAATATATTAAGGGACTAGCTACTAAAGATTTAGAAATAAATTATAGACTTAATAAATAAAGGCTAAATTTATATATTCTCTTTATTAGCTATAGCGCTAATGCTTTTAGTATAAAAGGTAGGTAGTAGCTAGCGCTTCTATATTAACTATTATACCTTTAATAAGGTTATAAATTAAAACCGTTACCTACTCCTATTAATAAAGGAGACTTTATATTCTTTTATAAAAGCCTAGTGGTTTATTAAGTTAGATATATACGCTGCCTTTTATTAGCTATAAGTGGCCTAAGGTGACAAATATTTAACTACCTTTTATATATAATTCAGTCTTTTTAAATAGCTAATATACCTATTTAGTTTAGTAGGGGCTTTAGCTATATTTTAATATTATATTAATAGTGCGTTAAGAGACGCCTTTAGAGATTACACTACTGTATACCTTAATAATATCTTAGTTTACTTTAATAGTATATAGAAGGACTATATTAAGTATATATAAAAGGTTCTTACTTACCTTTAATAAGCAGGCCTTTATTTAAATATTAATAAGTGTACCTTTAGCGTAAAGAAGGTAAAGTACCTAGGGTTTATTATTTAAATAAAATATATAGTGCGCTTAAATTTAAAGAAGGTAGCAGCTATTTATAATTAATAGCCGCTTACTAAGGTATATAGTGTTTATAGCTTCCTAGATTTTATGAATTTCTATTGTAAATTTATCCCTAACTTTTTAGATTTTATTAGCCCTCTTTTTATATTAATATAAAAGGGCACGCTATTTATTTAGTTAAGTAAGTGTAAGTAATTATTTTATTAGCTAAAGGCTGCCTTTATTTTATACCTTATTCTTACTTAATAGAATCCTAACTATAAGACTATAGTAGAAGCTAATTTATTTAAAGAGGCGCTTAGTAGCTGCCTCTTTTAATATAATACATTAAGTGTACTACGCTTAGTTATATATTACTTAATGCGCTTATTAGCGCTTTAGAGAAACTATATAATTTATAATAAAGAGCTTCTTAGTATTATCTCTTACCTTAAGGTATAGTCTATAAAACTCTATAGCATTTTATGCCCTTTTATAATTTTTACTAACTATAAGAATCTTAAATACTTTACTAGCCTATATAAAATATTTAAGAGATAGGTATATTAAGTAAAGACACTCTCTCTCTTTAATTTTTAATTATATTACTAACTAAGCACCCTTATAGCGTAACTTAATACACTCTTCTACTATAAATAGAATAAATAAGGTCTAGCTATAAAATATAAGGCACTATTCCCCTTAGCATTAATTATATACTTTAAAATACTAAATAAACCCTTAGTAGCTAGTAATTATAATTTATATAGCTTAATAGCTGCCTTATCTATACCTATACTATATATATTTATACTATTTATAGATCTATACCTTAAAGACCTTTAGTTTTAAAGCATTATAGTAAATAAGTTATACTTTATTAAATAGAAGTTAGTTTAAAAGGGAGTATAATGTTTTTTACTTAAAGCTAATACTTAATAGTAAATAAAAGACTACGCTATTAATATATATAGTATATTATTATTTTATAGTTATATTTAGGTACTTTAATTTAAACTATTTACTACTACACTTATTTAATATATATATAATTTACCTATATTAAGTTACTTTAGTAAGAATATTATATTTTAAGTACTAATATATAAGTACTATTAAGAAGGGATATTAGGAGATATAGTATGCTTTATATAAAATTACTACTATTATAGTAGGTAGAAAAGTTAATAACTTTAATAGAGCTTATTATAGCCTATTTCTATATTAAATTATTATTAATTATAGGTTTTAATAGACTTTATAACTAACTTATTAGTAATAAATAAGGAATCTTTTAAATACCTTATAGTTATTATAGACTATTTCTTTAAATATATTTAGCTTAAGGCAATATTTAGTATAGCTATTAAGGTATATATAGAGCGCTTTCTTTAATATTAATAGCGGTTCTATAGGTTTCTATAAAGCATTATATTTAATTATAACTTTAATTAAGTTAGGGGATTTTAAATAGCGCTTTACTTACTAATAGAAATTAAATAGCTACTGTTTATATTATACTACCTATAGATAAACAGCGGCATAGAATATACTAACTAGGAAGTGTAAGCTACACTATATATTATTATTGCCTTCTTTTAGAACAATTAGCCTAAATATCTAGCTATTTATTAGCTTATATTAAATAATTAAACATTTAATATTATTAAAATAAGCGCTTACTATACACTTTATAGCTATAATATTAAGCTCCTTTAATGTAACTTACCTTTTATTAAGAGTTAAGTATTGCCTAAAAGGTATATAGTACACTTCCTTAATTATATCTATATAAGTACTTAATTAACGTAAGCTACTATTAACTTTATATAATAGTAATAATAAAATATAGTAAATTATAAGCGCTATTTAGCTAAGCGCTTTATAGTTAAGAACTAAGTTTAGCTTAACCTTTACTATATTAAAACTAACTACCTATACTATAAGTTAAATTAGGTTATAATAAGATATACTGTTTTAAATATATCTATACCACTTACTATATACTTAAATATTTTAAATAATATTTACTTAGTTTTTTATATAGACTTTATTAAATATATAGTAATAGATCTATTACCCTTTTAGGTATATAAAGATTCCTAATTAAACCTATATTTAATTAGTAATAATTCTAAGTAAATATATTTTAAGTATAAAATAGAGGAGATTTTATATATTTAAAATATATATAGCTATAGTAAGAATTATAACGCACTTATTAAATAGGTAAAATATACCTATTTTATATAAAAGCCACTAAAAAGTATATATAATATATCTATACTATATAACTTTAAATTATAATAGGGAGATATATATTATAATAATAGTTTTATTTTATTAAAATAGAAATTAATTTAGAGTTATTTATAACCTTTAATCTATTCTTTTAAAACAATACTTAACCCTTTATTTACCTCTTTTTAAGACCCTCCTTAACTACTTATTACTTATTAAAATCCTTTAGGTTATAATACTTATAATAGCTTTTATTAAGCTTTTAAAGGGTAAGGGTTTATAATTATATAGTATAGTTATTAATAGTTTAATATAGTAGTATTAATTTACAGTTTATATAGCATACTTAATATATACTTACTACTACTTAAAAAGAGGAGAGAGGGGATTATAATTAATAATTAAAGGGAGTTTTTAAGCTACAGTAAAAGCGTAAGCTAAGGGTCTCCTTAGCTAAAGCGGTATATCTATATACTACCTTAGTAACATTAATGCCTTTTTTAGCTACCTTTTTAGTAGCCTTTAAGAGGTTTAGAAATCGCTAACTAAGGTTAGTAAACTTAAGGTGTAGAATAATATAGGCACCCTTTTTATTTAGTATATTCTTTATAAAGATATATAGCATTTAAATAGTGTAATTAACCTAGATCTCTATAACTATATTATAGGTAGTGTAATAAAGGGCAGCATTCTTTATAAATAAATGCTTCCTTTAAAAGCACTTATATTACTATTTCTTATAAAATAAATAGGCCTTACCTTACCCTTATAAGTAGTTAAATAGCCTATTTCTTACTATATATTTATAGTAGGATATATAGTATTTAATCTTTTACTTTTTAAATATAAAGGACTTATTATTTAAATTACCCTTTACTTTATAGTAGCTAATTAACTATAAGCTATATAAAGGAGGTAAAAGGGGAGGGGGTAAAGCAGTAGCGGTAAATATTCTATTAATATTAAATAAGTTAGCGTTAAGAATTTATAATAACTATATTTATATTAATATAATAATATAACTAAAGTGTAAAGGAAAATAATAATATAAGTGTAAAGGCAATATATAAGACATAGAATAATAGATAAAAGGCTTCTTTTAGAATTTAAAGTAGAATATTTACTAAATAAAATAAGTAGTAAAAAAATAGTAGGTAAGTAGTGAAGAGAATTTTAAAGAGATTAAAGGGTATAAAGGGAGAGAAAAGAAAGGTAAATAAATAATAGTATAAAAAAGGCTTTTATATTTATTTTACTAACTTAAGTAATTATAGTAGGCTAGTATTTAGCTTACTTTTTATTTATTTAAATTAGCTTATTATTATAATTATAAAACTAACTTATAATACTATAGCACTATTAAGCTTACTTTTAAATAACTATATACTAATATTATAAATAATATAAATTACCTATATAGATATAGGCTAGGGATAGGTAGGGCTATAATATACCTACTTTACTATAAATAAATACCCTTTTATACTTAATAAGTAGCTAATAGAGTGTGTAAAAGGGACCTATATAATGGATTTAAGCTAATAGCTTAGATCCTTATTAGGGGCTTATTATAATCTTATTATATTCTATAAAGCGTAACTATAGAGGCACACTTAGGGCACGCTAGAGGCATATAAGATATATAAGCTAGCGAGGAGGCTCCTTTTAGGAGTCTCCTCTCTCTCCTCTATAGTTAATAATAAATCCATTGACGCTAGATCGCAGAAGCCATCTAGGCCAGTCCATAACAGAGAGGTATTATTACTATTCCTGCTATATTAGTAAGGTGCTCTGCTCGCGGCTATACAATGCACCCCTTAAATGATTTTACAGATACAAGCCCTACATTTTCTAGCTAGCGAGTCCCTTTTTAACAGTGCTAGCAGGTGTATCTATATATATAATATATATAAAAAAATATAATTAGTAAAGTAATAATTCTATAGAGATTTATATATAATATTATATTTTATAATAATATATTTTAATAAGTAGTGTAATATTATAAATATACCTCTATAGAATTATATAGTAGTTAAGGCAGTATATAGAGGATTTTTAGTGTATTAACTAAGGCTTATAAATATATTTTTTTATATTAAGAATACACTTAACTTAATATTCTTTTTAACTAAGGCCTATATTATTATAATTTTTAAAGAGACACTTAATTAGCTTAACCCCCCCGTTATGTCAATGTGTAAAATCATTCAAGGGGTGCATTGTATGTACTTGGTATACGCTTATTGGTCTGCTATAGGGAGGCGCTTTTATTCTGTAAATATCATTCAACGGTTGTATTGTATGTACACATGTACAAGCATGGATGGCATCGCTTCTCATGTCAAACCAACTAGGGCAGCAGGGGGACGACATGACGGGCCAATTGGGCGCTTGCGTCTACGGCGCGCGTTCCTGGATCGGACGAGTGGCTGTTTGCTCGGCTCCCGCGATGCCAGGGGTGCGTGCGTCTGATCGGAGGCCGTCGAGCGCTCTGGTCGTTGCTTTGGACGTAAGCCTCTGGGAAGGGGGGAAGCGAAACTTGCGGCAACATGGCCTTTTGGATTTGTTTTGGAACATTTCACTTTGCAGGGGGTTGCTTTTTGGTCCATTGGGTTTCTGCGGGGGGAAGGGGACCAGCGTAGGAGGGATCTTGGGGATCTATCCAAGTTCTGTTGTACGATACGGCAGGGGGGGAGGTACTTTTACACTCGCTTGCTATTCTTGTTTGGTTTATAAAGGTGGCTTTCAACGGGTATAGGTTGAGGGAGGGTCGCGTGCAGCAGTCGGCTATGGGGAAGGGGGCCTATAGCTTTGTTCAAGGAATTCTGGTGTATGCATGCAGGTGTGCTTTTTTAAGAACAGGCAAAGCAGAAGCACCTAGGTACCCAAAGTACTTACCTCGAGTGGGCAGGTACTTGAGGTACTTTGCTTGGGTACTGAATGTACTTGTGTACTTGTGTACATTGTACGTCTGGTTCGCTTCTCTGTTTCACCATGGCTCGTGCGCCGGGGGTACTCGGCAGGGGTCGGTACCCCAGGAACTGAGTCGGGAGCGCTGGGGCCGGCGTTCGGCTAGGGGATCAGTGACGTCACGGACTGTGGCGTGGTGGTGCGTCTCCTTGGTAGTCGGGAGGCCACACTTGCGCACTGCCCCACTTCGTCGTCCAATGAGGAATATCCGCATAAAAGGGTCGATGGCTAGGTGCCTAATTTACACTAGGCATTTGGTGCGCGCAGAAAGGCTGGCTACACTTGGTGTGCCGACTCACTTCTTTCTGATGTCTTATTCGCATATGTTGACTCATGATTGGATGGCCAGGTGGGTTGGTACCTAACTTGTAGCCTTTTGCGCACTCGAGGGGTAATAGACATGGTCACAATGACGTGGCAAAAAGTTTGGCTCAATGCACGACAATGCGGCTGCTGAGAAAAGCGGGCGTGCGAGGTGCCGGGCGCGGCGCGGCCGGCGTGGACAGTGAGTCGTGAGTGGGTCGGAGGTAATTGCGAATCTTTTGACATGTCTGGGATTGCCCGGACTTGCTGCGTGCACACAACGCAAGTACAGCATGGAATGCCCCTGCCCCGAGCCAGAGTTTGCATGACTGGCGAAAATGCAACGGCCGGGATGGCGAGCAGAGAGCAGAGAGCAGAGAGCCGAGAGCACAAGGCCGGCCCGCTCGGCGCACGAACATGCCAGCCACGGCGCGCGTCACGAACTGACTGCATTTCGCATTTCGCATTTCGCATTTCGCATTTCGCATTTCGCATTTCGCACCTCGCACCTCGCACCTCGCATTGGACGTCCTGGATGCCGCCGGCGCGGCCATGTCATGCGTTTCAACCGCGTGCTGACGTGTCGCCTCGCCCTCATCTCCCGTCGACCATCCAACTCTTCTTTGCTGGATCCATGCCGCCGTGGGTTGCCGGCCGCACATGGCTCGCCAGGGGGTTCCGCGATATCCGGGACTCGTCAATGCGATGCAGAATCCAGGGGCGACGACGAGAAACAGATGGATGCTCGGGGCCGAGACTCTTGCCAGGAAGGCAGGCAGGCAGGAAGGCAGGCAGGCAGGCAGGCAGCTGCGGGCACTTGTCTCGTTGCGGCAACAGATAGAAAGGGGGCGGGCCTCCGGTTCCCACTACTGGAGATGGCAAATTTCCCACGCACCCAGGTCGCTCTTTCCTTCGTTGCCGAATGTTCCATCAAGTGTTCTATTTTTTTTTTTCTTTCTTTTTTTTTTCTGGCACCGACCGGGGAAGAGCTCCTTGGTCCACCTCGTCCGTCCACCCCGTCCATGGCAGCGTCTGGCATCGCACGACACCCACTTTGCTCCCTCCCCCCCTCCCCCCCTTTCCTGTCAACCCGGCAAGGCTCCTGGGCCTCAGGACCACGCCGCCATCTGGATATTCCCGTCATGACGTGTGGCACCAGTCGACATTGACAACCACTTTTTCCTGTGCGCCTCCGTTGCAGCCCCGAAGCCAAAGGGAACAGACCTGCCCGCCGTCGACCTCGAAACCAGACTTGCCCATAAACAAACGAACCAGGCAATGAATGAATGACCAGGCCACGTATGCATGTACGCAACCAGTTGGCATGGGCTCCCACGTCCAAAATTTGCTTCGGCTCCTAGTGGCCCACCATCCCATCCCGTCCCATGCCAGCCCATCCCGTCCCATGCCAGCCCATGCCAGCCCATGCCGAAACAGAAGACGCCAGCATCTCGGGAAAAGGAGCTAGCGGAGGGAGGGACATGGCCGCCGAATGGGAGCCAAATTCCAGTCCGAATTCCTCGAACACGATCCACCCGAGCTGCGCTGTGGGAGCCCAGCATGTCTTCTCTGTCGTGTCGGCTTGGGTATAAAACCACGGACCGTGGCACCGCCGTTCCGTCCCGTCCTTCTTGGCCACACTCGTCGCACAACCAAGCATGCCAAAACACCTCACATTCGTTTTCACTTACCGCCTTCTCTGAACCCACCGTCGAGCCTCCAAAATGAAGTCCTCTGTTTTCGTCACCCTCCTCGGTGTTGGCCTCGCTTCGGCTGTCGACTGCCCTGCCTCCGGACAACTCGATGACCAGCACCGTACCGGGTGCTCTACAACTGAGACGTATCCCGACGGCGAGACCTGCCAAAGGATCGATGGCTGTTACCTCTTGGTCGATAGCTTTGAGAAGCCTATTATCGGCAAGCCTGTTGACGACTCTCTTCTTCGCAGGGCGACGTCCGAATGCCCTCCCCCTGGAAACTACGACCACCAGGGCCGCTATTCTTGCAACCCGGCGCATGCGTATCCTAACGGGCAGAAGTGCAAGCCTGTGGCTGACTGTTTCTTCTTGACGGACGCCGACAGCAATCTCATCCTCGAAAAGCCGACCAGCACCACTCCCGCTGGGTCCGCGGCCACGCCCTCATGCCCCGCGCCCGGAAGCTACGACAGCCAGGGCCGCTACTCGTGCAACCCGGCGCACACGTATCCCGGCAACCAGACCTGCAAGACCGTTGACGGCTGTCTCTTCTTGGTGGACGCCGACGGTAAGCCCATCATCAGCGCCACCAAGGCCACGGGCGCCGGTGCGGCTCAGCCCTCGGGCACCGGTGCATGCCCTGCCCCCGGAAGCTACGACAGCCAGGGCCGCTACTCGTGCAACCCGGCCCACGAGTACCCCAACGGCCAGACCTGCGGTACGCTCTTCAACGGCTGCTACTTCTTGTGCGGCCCCGACGGCCAGCCCATCCGCGCGACTGGAACCATGGTGCCCGTGCCCACCGCCACCTCTGGTGCCACGACCCTGGGCAGCGGTGCCGGCGGCATCCTGGCCCTGGTCGCCGCCGCCGCCGCGCTCTTGTAAAGCCCGTCCATTTTTTGTTTCTCGTCTTCCTTTTCTCTCTTTCAACGCCCATGACAAATAGACTGGACCACACGGGGCACGCAAACGGCGGGCGGCGGGCGGCGGGCGGCGGGCGTCGGGCGAGAGGGAATTTGCGACAGAGATCAGGGTGTCCGGACCATTTTGCTTCTTTTTCGCTCTTTTGTTTTTGTTTTTGATCATTGTGCGCGCACCCTCGCAACAAGGCATCAAAAGGAGATGAAGAATAGGCCGATTTAGTAATGCATAATCCACACGGACCCGGTCCACAATTGCCCGAGATGACGTGTGAGCGCGACGGGGGTGGCCATCATGTGACATGTACACATGTACGCACAATATGTACTTACTTACTTCATTAGTGCCCCGGGCTGTTTCCCAGGGGCGTAAACGCTGCCGCCGGAGAGGACACGTCTGAGGCCGGCTCCGTGATGCACGGGGCGCGAGACGCCAATGTTCACTCTGCTCGAGCAGGCGTTTGCTCGGCGTCCCGTCGCGACTTTTTGTTGCGGCAGGGCCGTAGACTTGGTGTGGATGTGAGGCAGTGACTCGGCCGTACTTTACTTGGTCTGGACACACGAGAACTCGGCCGTTTGTTATGACGGTTGGCGGATGGCGCACCTGGCAGCTGTCCGGCCACCATCTACTCGCAGTTGTCGGCCGCTCATGGCCTTGAATACCGTCCTTACGCCGCTTGGATCATCATCTTTCATCGTGCAACCGGGCGAAGAAGAATCCGACTGCGCCCGAACAGGATGAAGCCAATGTCTAGAGGCGAAGCTCTCATGATTGTGACGTATGCATAGGGATGATGGGATGGGGGAGCCTCTGCTGATCAGTTAGGAGACGGAGAGCTGACGCTTGTCTAGGTCGGATATGAAGATGGAGAATGACTCGTCTTCTGATGGGTCCTCGTTGTTTTCTGACGAGGGCCTGGTCTCGGATGCTACGGATGATGCTCGTCTTCTAGATCCGGACCCGGACGTAAACGTCGCTGGTGATGCTCTTCTTCAGGACCCGGACCCGGACGATACCGGCAATAGTCGTCTTCAAAGCCTGGACCCGGACGTTACTGGCAATACTCGTCTTCAAAGCCTGGACCCGGACGTCATCGGCAATACTCGTCTTCAAGACCCGGACCTAGACGTCACCGGCAATACTCGTCTTCAAAGCCTGGATCCAACCGTTGCTGACGAAGCTCGTCTTCAAAACCCGGACCCAAACGTCACCCGCAACGCTCACCTTCACGCGGGCGCACGATTCGTCATCAAGGATGCCGACGGCCTCAGATTCCTGACGGTAGAGGGTCAAGACCTCGTGCTGCAAGACTGCGGCAGCGTGGACCATGTTGAAACCTACTGGCACTGGCATTGGGATTCCTTCGAGGACAAAGGGTGGCTTCACCTCCGGAACCGCGTCACGGGCGGCTACATCGGCGTGACGTGTCATGGCGGATCCGGCGCGTCCGTCAAGGTCCGACCAGGTGACGAGGACCATTTCTCCAAACGACTTGTCGCGACCTCGTCGGCGGGTCAGGGCCACACGCTCAGTGTGCTGTCCCCGCGGGGTGGACTCTGGCAGATTACGCTGGGGGACCCTTCGTATGAGGCCATGGTCCTAAAGTCGGGCGGGACCAGCTTTGAGTTTATCAAGGTGGAGGAGTAAGTAGCATAGGTGGCGCGGAGGGGCCGGAAAAGGCTTTGGATTGCCGAGATGGGAAAGGCAAGGATGGGGGGGATGCGCAGGATCGTCACCATCTCCGCCCCGGATTACGCAGCTGGAATAGAAATGGGATGAACTCTAAGGGACCATCACCCATAGATTGCGTGACACGTGTGGCTGCGGAAGGACCATCGTCACCTAGGCAGACGGGCACCTACATAAGTTCAAAGGGACCATGTACCGGCTGGTATCCAGGGCTAACCAAAGCCAGCCGTCCTCTTTTTCCATGTCCAAGCAAGCATCTGCTCGTCACCGCTCGCGACTTTTTTTTTTTTTTTTTTTTTTTTTTTCCCAAGCATGACCCGACTGGGGCTGGCCGGGCATTAGTCCATGTTGGAGGACAGTTGGCCCCGGGTGGAATTTCTTGACAGCGTGGCAGCAAAGAGTGGTGGGATAGTGCGTCGTTTGCGTGTCGTCGTTTGCGTGTCGTCGTCGTCGTCGTCGTGGCGTTGGTCTGATGTGAAAAAAAGGACTTCAAATGTTGGTCTGGCCATGTCGAGTCTGGCCGGGTACCCGAGCTCGGTGGGTCCGCGCGCCCTGCACCTGCCCTGCATCCGCCCAGAGTCTACAGCTCAGCTGGGGTTTTTACGAGTAGCTCAGCTGGGTCGGGGTGTCGTACCTCAGTTGACCTAGGAAACCGGTAGAGCTGTGCATTATAATTTAATTAGCTGTAGTATTTCTTAAGGCCTATACCTATTTCCTAAGGCCTATATATACTAAAAGTGTTTTTTTTTAGTCTATATATTAGATATCTATAGCTAATTTTATTTTAATTTTATTTAAGATTAATTTAAAATTAATTTAATATAAAGCTAAGTAAATTAGTCTTAATAACCTCTTTTATTATATCTTTTAATAGCATTAACTTTATCTTTAAATAATATACTAAATAGTATAGATAATAATACCTTCCTAGATTTTCTATTTATTTATAATAATCTTATATAAAATAAAAACAATTCTTTAATAAATAGTAATAGTTTAAATATTAAAGATATTATAACTTTTATACTAAAGTATATACCTTAAAATTAAGTATATATCTTTCTTAATTTAATTATTTCTTCTATATAACTAAAAATAAACTAAATATACTTAAATAATAAACTACTTATTCTCTTTAAATAGAGATTATTAAATACTATATCCTCTCTTTATTAAAATATATTATTTATATTTAAAGTATACTACGCTGTAATAAATCTAGAAATGCTATATATAAGGCTAAAAGGCGTTGCCTATATTATTTTAACTAAAGCGCTATTATTAGCTAACTTTAAAAGGCCTTAGGATGTTATTTAATATAATATATATTAATATAAAAAAGCCACTATTACTATATATACTATATTAAGAGTTATTTTAGTAAAATGTTATTAATATAAATACACTAGTAGTAAAGCTTATTTAAATCTTACACTAATTTTATATAATACTAAATATATAGTTATTATATCTAAAATGCTAAATACTATATTAAAGATAAGAGAAAATATCTTAACTATAATAATAAAGAAAAGAGCAATTAAGTATATTTTTTCTTTTTAATATAAGCTTATATTTAATA